>KB307841.1:50152-67620 GCA_000328365.1 Capitella teleta
ATACTCATTTGCTCATCAGTTGATCATTTATTTATATATATTTTTTTGTGATCAAATAATTATAATACGGTGAATTAAACAGAAATTAAAAAAAGTCTGCATTGAGGAAATTAATTGGTACCAAAAGTTCTTGTTAATTTTTTTTACAAATTAAATCTGCATTGAGGAATTTGGTAGTACCAAAAGTGCTTATTTAAAATTTATTTGTTCTTTGTAAATAAATTTTATGTAGGGTTTTTTTTCATTTAATACACTTTATAAGAATTCATGCTGTTCATGAAAATTTCCAATTGCCTTTTAAGATGAAAACATTTGTTTATTTTCCCGGTGTGTCTCTGGCCCTGTATGTCATTGCGCATTCCACGTTGAAATTCTCTTTCCTGTGAACGTTAACGTACCGGTGATGTACCTTTATTAGCTAATCATGAATTCGAAACTCTAATCAAAAATGTATAAATGATACGCTTATAAGAGGAGGAGAAATAATTTGTCTTAATGATTCAGGGTAAAGTCATTGTCCCTCTCTTGAGTCCCGCTTCCCTGGTGTTTCCTCTTCTTTCTGGGTTTCTGTGCTGTTTTGTTTTGCTACAATCTCATTAAAACAAACCCTGGTTTTTTCTTCTTTATTGTTTTTTAGCCCTACGACTTGCCATACATTGTGGGAATGTGTGCACCGTACTCTGAACCTTTTCCGTCTGTTGCATCATAACTATGGTCGAACTATTGATTTCTTGGTGCGTGTGCGAATATATGCATATCATTGGTTGAAAGTGTTGTATGATCGTTTGGCAAGTGCATTATGACTATTAATAAGTTACTCCATCATTGACAGCTTTGATAATATTGTTATTATTATTAAACTAATGTGCCTGTTTATTTCCCGCTTTCATTTTTTTCCCTTTTTTTTTTTCTGCATTTTCCCCTTATTTGCCCTGACTGCCATTCCCCCTCCCTACTCTCGCAGTGAAATCTGTAAATAATTATTTGCGGAATAAAATAAAATGTACGATGGTCTTCAGGTGTGAATTTTTTATGTTTTTTTTTTATTTTTTATTTTTTTTTTAATAATTAAGCACCGTTATGTTTATTGCCACGAGAAGAGATTGTCGATCATGTACACCAACGTCGTGATATCAGATAACTTGTAGCCGAATGAATAATTTGGGTTTCAATATTCTTTGTTGTAGCTTTAAACCATAAGATTTACACCCGCCATGAGATTCGGAGGATGTTTTAAGCAATGTTAATATAATATCACTGTCCCATGGCAACAGGGGAGTAATTAACTTGTGTAAGATTATGAAGTAAATTCAGCATAATTTAGACGAAATCGGTTTAGTTTAAACGCGAGCGTTGACGCCCAGGTGAACTGATTTCGCTCAATGACCTCCAAGAAGGGTTCGAACTGGATCTCCGGGGGGTCACGGGGTTTAGAACGTTCTCAGCACCCTTCGCACGTAACATGTATTAGTGTATTTTGCATATTGTTTTTAAATATACAGAGTAGACCAAAAGTAGTCTATCTACTCCATGTTAAATATTTCAATGATTTCCAATGGTGCATTTTCTGAAAAAGTGTTACAAAACAGATCGCAGTGTAAGAATCACACACAGATAAGAGAAAGAAATACTTTGTATGGTTAGTCTAGCATGTCATGCTGTTATTCCTATCATTTATATTCCAATTTCACTAACATTTATCCTGATTTATCTCAATTAAAGTGCACTCACCATTCCGCGATATTTCCACTTTTGGCGGCAAACAGGGCCCCGGACCGTGGATAAGCTTTATTGAACGCACAATTAAGGCAACGCTCTCGTACTATTGTTTAGTTCTATAGTGCTATTGCTGTGACAGTAGCACTAATGTTTATCTCCTAAAATCAAGTTTGTATTGAAGCGCTATACAAGAGATGAAATTCCTTAATGCTCGTTCAGGGGCTCACCTGACTGAGCTCTCTTCGCGATCACTCACCACTCGCAATTAACTTTACTTGATTTTTTTTTGCATAAATGCCTCAGGTCGATACATTTCCCACAGCTCTCTCTTCGTGTGGCTCTCGGGGACAGAAGTTCTGTCAATATGGCGGAGAACATCCTGTTCTTCTTGGGCAGTGATATCATGGCTAAGATACTACTCTAGTATATTACGGACTGCTTCGGTCACAAACACGCCTTTGAGTCTAAATTTTAAAGAACCCAAACATTTAATTTTTTGAATGAATGATGTGTACACTAAAGCGTGTTTGTGATTACTGAATCCATACGATCATTTCAGTTTCATTGAGATGACATGAAGCCGTGAATGACTGATAAGTTGATAACACCAGCCTATAGAGTTGTAATATAGAACACGTAATATCTCAGATGACACTGATGAATGAGATGTCAATGTCATCCTCCATTTCGTAGAAAAAAATAAAAAAATAAAAATAAAAAAAAAAAAAAAAAAAAAAGAGAAAAAAAAAAAGATTGAAGTTCAATGCGCTTTGTGCATAGTTTTTCCAAGGTTACTAATTCCTTTCTTGGGTTTTCTTAAGGTTGTCTCGGTTATCCACTGTATTGGTTTTATCTGAACTGATCTCCATCTCAATCTTCTGGGAGGCTTCATTTAACTTGGTTCAATTCAGTTGCGACGCCATCATCGCAAATCTGAGGTTTGTGATGCTATGCCCTCCGATTGACACTGTGCCTTGGTGTTCGTCCAGTGCCTCTGTTATTAGTCTCTCTAAGAAAATGTTGAATTGGGTCGGGCAGAGCATGCAGACCTGACGGACGCCTGTTGGTGTGCTGAATCATTGCCGACTGTTCCTTTGTAGAACACAGCACTTGCCACGATAACCCTGGGGCCAAACCATTATTCTATTTATTTAATTCTGTTATTCGGAATTAATCAACGTAATGTGTTTTCAAATCTCATATTGCATGAACGGAGCCGTAATTTTGCCGCTTGATGTCATGACATGCCACGTGCCCATGTTCCCAAAATAAAAGCGCGTGTTGGCATTTGGAAAGGCCTCTCCAGCGAGTATCACACAAACGAGTTCGTAGTTCATGGATTGCCCAAATATGCAGGAAGAAAAATCGAAATTGTCATCCAGGTAGATAGAGAGGTCATTGCTCTACCCACCCATGTACGTGGCAGCTGTTCGTTATGTTGTACAGTGTATTTTATACTCTACTATGAAATGAGACACACTCCATCATAACTGCATATCGGGAAGATGAAGGCAGGCTATTCATAACCACATTCGGATTATTTTAATTGACGATACAATTATAAATAAGCAAATGCGATGCTTTACGGTGAGCATACTGAGGTATGAAACACCGAATTTGTATCGTAATTAGGACCTGACGCAACGTTAGGAAACGAAAAAGACGAAGTTGTGAGTTGAGATTAAAATGTGAGAAATCCCAGACACAAATACAATTAATTGAGACACGTTTATTAAGGTCATCCACCCACAGACGTCATAAAACTCACGAAGAACCCGGATTTTAATTCGCCAGCCGGCATCAAGTAGATTTATAAAACTCATCAAAGCAAATGTCAACAGTTAACACAACATATCAATGATGAATGCATGCGTAAATTAGTGGCATCGTTGTGGCATGGTGCATTCATATCTGAATAAAATACCAAGATTATAACAAAATACTAATAGGCTCTTGCGACATTTCACATTAATGAATTATGACATTGTTTTTATTTTTATTATTTTATAATTGTATTTTTTAAAGATTAACCACAATGCCAGAGATAACGCCAAATTCACACAAAAATATACACCCTATAGTTAATCATTCCAGCGCAAAATAATCTTTACCTGATATCATTTACCTGGTATAAAAGAAGGACAGCGCATATTCATTGGTCTCATTCATTCATTCTCCCGCCAAATCGGCTTGGTTTACACATTTGCGTTAGTGGAGTTGTAAAATGACGTCATAACACCCCTCGGCGACCCGTTGCTATGGTAACGATTCGACTTCCCCGCCTCGTGTCGGAAAATGACGATCCATTAGTTAATTGATTAATAACTTACCACAAGATGTTTGAATCGACTGATTCTCACTCAATTTAACAATAAAAACAGATAAAGCAAAACAACAATATAATTGAGTATTTCTGCCAATTTATGTGTCAATGTGTTGTCGGTTGTTCACCCCTTTCTCAGTTGACCCAGCATAGCGTTCAGATAATCATGCTTTTGCGTTATGATTTCTATTCGATCAAGTGTGTGTTACAATTATTATAGTCGAATTTATTATTATATTTTTGAATTTTATCAAAGTATTTTAATATGATGTTGGATTTGGAGCTGATGCACTACTATAGTGGCTCTTCGTAAATGTTATCGGGAATGTCGTTGTTGATAGGTAAGTTATTTAATTCTGGTGTACTGTTTTTGACGTCTTCTTAGGATCATTCGTGTAATTTGTAGACTGCATGGAGTTCCCATTTTGTTTGGGTTTAAATTTCTTAGCCTCTATTCTGGTGGGGATACTCTTTTTCGGACTTGAGTCCTGCAAATGGCCGAGACACAACAGCAATTTTTCTTCTCCTTTCAAGTTGCGCTGATAATCGGCCCCGAAGGATGACAACAACAATGTTGTTTGTTGTAGCTTCCTTGGAAATGAAAAAAGCAAAGTAACAAAATCTATTCGCTGGTTCCCAAGAAAGATCATGAATAATTAATCTATACATGTCGGGCGGCCTCCAGAGCTACTCAGTGGTACATCGCTAATATTACACGCAGCGACAAAGGAGTGTGTCTGTGTGAGGGGGTGTTTTGCACGGCTTCGATCATCATTATAAATTGCGGCATCACGCCCCTCCCCAACCTCCACGGATCCAGGGCCATCCATATACAGGTGTGGCATTATATGTGGGTTACGTGTTAATGAGAGAATTATGAATCTTCTCGTGATCTCCCGTTCCGGGTTCCGTGAGACTTCCAATGAAACCTCCATTTGAATTCCAGTCGAGGGACCCGTTAACTCGACGCGCACGCTACAGGGAATTCCTACGCAAGCATTAGTCTCTTAGTTCGCATTTATTTTGACTTCACGCGAAATACGATACTTTTATATCTAACAAGTATTAAGAGTAGAGCGGGTAAGATGTCCATGCACCTGATCGCAAAGCCAATCATCCGGGGGAGTGTGAAGATGCATTCACCGCTGACTATAGGTCAAACGCTTTGGTTATAGATCGATCGATTGCATGCATGCTCCTCTGCATTTCTCTGAAGCCCAATTGCGACACCCAACACTCTTCATTTCAAGGACTGTTGTCGCCTTTGTTCTTGTGCGTGGAACTCTTCACCTGTGAGGATCGTCCGTGCCCACTAAATGCTTCCCAGTTACACCTGATGCTTTGTCTCTGTTGCCCCGAGATACTAGTAGCGTGCGATGGAAAGTCCCGGTATTTTAATTTTTATTCCGGATGAGCAGACGGGATATGTCGATTGGCCGAATGCTCACAAGTCCGAATTCCTTATACAAACAATACGCATACTAGTAAATCCCAAACACTAGTGAAAATTCGGACTTGTGAGCCGAACGGGAGTAGACAAGGCGAGTGAACAATGTACCTATACTCTTCCATGTATAGCCCCAAGGACGCGTTGTTATTGTTGTGGAAGACTGTGAGCGACTGTGTCATTTCTGTGCGAGTAATTTCTTGGAAACACGGAGGCTGAGTGCAACAGGTGAGCGTGTTAAGTTGAGTGCTTTCCAGCGAAAGCGACGAACTGTAATAATCCGCTGAGATCTTTGTCTAAGAAAGAAAGAAATAAAGAATAAAGAAAGAAAGAAAGAAAGAAAGAAAGAAAGAAAGAAAGAAAGAAAGAAAGAAAGAAAGAAAGAAAGAAAGAAAGAAAGAAAGAAAGAAAGAAGCCTCTTGTGTTTTGAAACAAAGAGGCTCACAAAGAAAGAAAAAAAGAAAGAAAGAAAGAAAGAAAGAAAGAAAGAAAGAAAGAAAGAAAGAAAGAAAGAAGGAAAGAAAGAAAGAAAGAAGTCTCTTGTATTTTGAAACAAAGAGACTCACGCTGTGTCCCTTTATGGATAGTACAGCGTATCATGTAGCTTATGTCAGACATTACATCGGCAGTTGGTCGTGGGTTAATTAATGCAAATGGACAGTTTATCGGCATGTGTGAGCTTTCCTCAATTACAGGTTAAGTGAAGACTTTCCCCGCCCTGTTGTGACAGGTACGAGGGCTGAATTCATTAACACTGTGTTTTCATGCACGTCTACGCTAACCATCGTGGCTTTATAAGCTAAGTATCCACGATATTCCTACCTTCCAAACAGGAAGCGATTCTTTGAGGTTTCAGCATATCATAAGTCATACAAGATATCAATGTTAGGGGTGTGTTTCTACGAACATTATTATATAGAGCGACATATAGAATTTGCTTAAAATAATAATAATAATAATAATAATAATAATAATAATAATAATAATAATAATAATAATAATAATAATAATAATAATAATAATAATAATAATAATAATAATAATAATAATAATAATAATAATAATAATAATAATAATAATAATAATAATAATAATAATAATAATAATAAGGCGACGCTTTAAACTTAAAGCATATCTGCACTTTCCATCTGTATTAATTCTATGGCGCATATTTCCAATTTCCATTATTATTTATTAAACCCCTTCACGTAATAACAAGGCTCATGCATCAATATTTTTGATATGGTTGGGGATATTCTTAAATTAGACCCCAATTTTTTATGAGATCTACCGATTTTGTCAATTTCTACGATCGGGTCGATGAACTTGTTTACCCATAATAATAGATATTGAGACGAGCTTCCTATTATACAGGGGACACCGAGCACCTCATTCGGTTTGACCGGCTGACTGCAATCCTATGTCGACCGCGGAGGTCGAGGTCCCGGGTCCTAGGCCCGGTCGGGCCACGGGCTTTATGATTGTGAATTATAATTGTAATTCGTCGTATTATAACTCTTCTGTGATTTTGCAGCGCTGCCCAACTGCGTAACAAGGCCAAGCGCTATGTACTACTGTCCATGGTTATATACAGGATAAACAACTCCTGGGATTTATCGATAAGAGCAGAGGGAAGCCCCGGTCCCGGGCGTTCTGTTCTGGCACCCGTATCACCCGAATGTGTTGGGTGGAGCAGTAAAATCATGCATCACGTCCTATTATATAGAGTGGACCAAACGTATTCTATCTAATCAACTTTGTATAAAATGATGTATTAAATTGAAATGGACAGAAATGATTGCATCGCATCAGAATGCACAGCTTTGCATTCTCTGACTACTCTCTTCCATTCGACGTTAAACGTGACGGTTGTGCCATGCGCCAACAATCGGATTAAATGTGTTATCAGTAAATATTTTTTCATTTTTGGGTGGTATGTTGTTATAGCTGGTGCTGATAGTGGAATGATTTCATTGTGCTAGATGCGGACAGCTCAGAATAAACGAAATTCAAAATACATGTACATATATGGTGTTGTAAAACATATTTCGTTATATTTTACATGAACAAGTTAAATAATTGGTTTTAATATTTTTGACTAGTTAACAATATATTAAACAGATTACTTCTCTCATCCCTAAAACCCACGTATAGCATCTGTGTCTGCAATATAGCTGATCAGAAAGCCCTTAACAGCTTTTATCTGATAATAAAAAGATCAAAGCTTCCATTGTGGTCAGTTGCCGCTCTGCTGGAACAAGCACAATGCAGCCACGGAGTTAATCATGATTAACAAGAACAAGGTTGCTATTCCAGTCACCCTTCATAACCTTCAATATAAACAGAACACAGTGAGGGTGAAAATTGAAGACACAACACCATTTGCGTCAGAGGAAATTGTGCCAATTGATAAAGCCATTGATATATGAATTCTGACCTGCTCCATCTGTCTAATGCCGTGATTACCCTGCCACCCCTTTGCCTTGATGATATACATGTACAAAATTATATACTAGTATATAGGCTTTAGACATGCAGACACGATTGAAACCATGTCTGGAAAACATCTTTGTAGAAGTCTATAATGTCAATAATTAAACAGGGTGATTCATATGTCTATTGGCAATACAGGGTGATTCATAAGTTTATTTACAAATTATAAGTAATGGGGATTTTTTCGATCTGGCTAAATGGGCTACGAAAATGCTCCTTTCTTTGAACCTGCGCTTTATAATCCATTATATGGGTGGGTTATATACCCGTAATTATCATTAATAGTTGGAATAGTCTCTTATCAAGATAAATATGCCGTTTATTTTAGTTTTCTTCTCCAAATATTATAAATATTATAAATATGTCGCAATGAGTCTGAGTCGTCGCGTGTTTTATGTGTAAACCATTTTCATAGAGGCACCAACTCGCTCGACAAGTGATGTTCATCATATTATAACGGTGTATTATATTTCGTTGAATAAGCAAATAGTTGTTTTTTTTTTTAATGTTGTGTTTTGCTGACATATAAGATATCCATGACCTTATTAAAGTCATAAACAGTGACAATACGTTACTCAAAGCTTTGTTTACAATAGCAAAGCGTGAAGACAAGGGCACAGAATAGAAATCCTGTGTCGACCGTGGAGATAGAGGTCCCGGTTTAGGGCCATGGCGTTATGATTATGAATTTTGGTGGTGAATTATAATGAATTATTATTATTTGTAATTCGTCAGAATTATAAATCTTCGGTGACTCTGCAGTTCTGCCCAACTGCGCAACAAGGCTGGTCGCTCTGTGCTACTCTCTATGATGGTACAGGTATGCAGTATGAAAAAACCTTGGCATGTGGGAGTAGAGTGGGTTGGGTGGGGCCGTAAAAGCCAATCATGACTTCCAAAGCACAATCGTCGATGCTTTTTAAATTTCTTCTTCTTCTGTAAGCTGGCTTGTCTTTTCAATGTATTGTAAGAAATGAGTAATTGCTACATGCATTGATTTCTTCTCCACAATATCCATAAAATTGGATGCCATTAAACAATGCTAAAACAAAATAAGGGCATGCTGGTGATGTTGCTCTCCGTAACACCCCTTCAGCAATTCTGCTTTATTACTGTAAGCCAATGTTTAAAAGCAATGTAATGCCTGATATCAGTGATATTGAATTTTTTTTTTCGGGTAGTGTTATGTCAACTAACCACATAATTTGTTACAATTAATTGGTTATTCAAGCGAAATAGAATATGATAAACAGAGTTTAGTGAGTGCTTACAATGATTGTGACTGAAAAATAAAGCGCGCCAGAACAGCGTGGTTTCGTCGTCATTATAAAATTATTTGGGGAAGAAAACTAAAATAACAGACATTTTTGTCAAGATGTGAGACTATACTATAGAGAGACTGAAACTACACATTATAATCAGTTTGGGGTACATTGCTGGGTTTTATAGAAAGTTGCATTTTTGTAACACTTCACACATTCAAAGCCAGGATTCTTATTTCCTATGCATAGCGCAAAGACGACAATTCTCGTCTTTGGCGGTAAATGCGTTAACGCAACATTGAAAGCTTCCTGTATACGCGGGTTGTTCGAAAAGTTCTCAGCCTAACATGGAACGCGTTATCACAGAAATTTTAAATTTGGTTTGAATATAGTTTAGCTTTTCAGATAAAAATTGCAATCAGTGAATTCCCCAGAAAGTCACGTGATCACCTTTGGCGCCAATTTCTGTGAAGCATATCGTCAAAATGCGGCAGACCTGACATTCAAAATGCGACCTGATTCACTCGCTAATTCAAAATCGATTGTAGACTATTAATAATGGACGAATATTTCCGATATTTTTCTCATAGACGCATCAAACCAATAAAAAATAAATGTATTTGTCACATTTTGTCGAGATTATCATACAATTGTCAAATGAAGCCCAGAAGAGAGCACTAGTACTGACCTAAATTTGTGAGTCTTCAGGTAATGTAACATGAGAAACGTTAAGTGAATTAAACAAATAATTGCCAGACACATTTCCATGTTAATTTGACTGTATGTGCCAAGTTTGACTGAAATCATTGGATCCAAAGTGGGTCTAAGGGTCCCGTAAATACTTGTCCCGCAGCCTGTTTACGGTATTTCACGTTTCGGCTAAATTTTACTTAACAAGACGATTCGTGTTCAATATTTTTCTTTTCCCGAACAAGCACCACTCATTCCTTTAGCCTTTAGTGCAATTTTGTAGTATTATGTTAGGAATATGAATATTATCAAATTATTAAAATAGAGTGATATACTCATCTACATCTAGCATAAATCTATGGATACAGTCAGTATGTTGTCACTCGAACAAATTCTCAGACATACATTTATAGTGATATATAATAAACGAAATTAGCAGGTATGCCAAATTGTAAGACACTAATAGATGCTCTAAGTAGTTTCCCCATTACATAAAAAATTAGCATATATGTTCATGCAAAATGATCATTGTACATGGTTGACTGGCTTTCTTATGGAATCATCAATATGCGCGGGTATTTTCTTGTGCACCTCCCTAGCGCAATTTCCGTATAAACTAACTATATACCATAAAAACAAACTATAATAAACTATTTTTCGGAATTCGATTTAATTTTCATCACAGCAATGCCAATAAACAAACAGGGTACTAAATTAAAATCAGTGATTAGATGCTGAGAGAAAATGTTATGAGAGGCCCACAAATCAAACTGTTGGCACCCGAAATGAGGCTTTGATAGTGATATGGGTAGAACAACAATAAAGACACCAGAGAAACTCCCAAAAGTACATGCAGGTAGATCCTAATGGTCCAGTTGGGAAGTTTTATAACTTGACTGACTTGACCGTGACTACATGAGTATATTTATTTAATAATAAACATTTGATCTCAATTTTCAACCTTTACTAACCTGTCATCAATTGAATTTGATCAGATATTACCACTGTTGGGTATTACATATGCAAGTAAGATTGACATTTTGCTCGTTGTTATAGCGTGAAGTGTGAAATAACTAATAAGGCAATTCAATGGAAGCGTCAACCAAGGTGTATGGCCTCATGACAACGAATAGGCCCCGGTCGTCTTTCAGCCAATCTCCTCACACTCCCACCCACCAAAGGCCACTCAACTGTAGGGTCCATATGATGCTGATGGGGGGAGGGGGGCGGGGTCTCAGGTGGCGTGCTCCCTGTGGCAATCGTTCTCTTTCCACTAATGCTCAATGCGGTTGAGACTCAAGGCTAATTTCACTCATTGCCTCACACACTGATGACTCATCCTGGCAGGGGTCGTCCGCTCAAACAAACAAGGTCGCCTCCCTCCATTCGCTTGGCTCTCGTTAGGTTCTAACCGCGCTCCATCCAATCTTGAACGACGTCCATTCAGGCCTCGTTTCCCTCATCTCTCTCTGCATGCCCTCCCCAGGGCCCTGCATGACAGACTGTCATGTCTGAAAGTATGGTCAGATCAGTGTGGGTGCGTAATAGTATTTCATTTACCCTTACCATACCTATTTTACTAGTCAGTTTGAGTCTGTGATTCAAATACTTAATGTTGCTTTGATAAAAGAGAAAACCCATAACACTTGCCTCCAAACAAACAGAGTACAGTTCCATGGCGCTGAGAGTGACGTCACGGTTGATAAGTCTCTGCAGCGAAACCTGACACATCCAGTCCGGTCGACCCAAACGCTTAAAACCCGCAAAGGTTGTTTCAGTACACAACAACTCCAAATACACATTGAATATCATTGAGACTCGACTTCTAGCTTATATATTATTGGAAATAACATAACTTAAAATTGCTCGAAATCTGCCTCTCGGACGATCATACGTCATATTAAACGTAAAAATATCTCGAGTGGTTCGTGACAGGCACGAAGAAACTGTAAAAACGGAAAAATCTTATTTTTAATGGATATCACAACGTATGATAATTTCTGAGGTTGGTTTCCACCAAGATGAATTTAAACTGTATTGTTGCATATTAATGATATTATTAGGCAAAAGGTTTCAGTAACGCTTACAACCATGGTGTATTTGGGTTAATAGATCGACTAGTCAACCAGGCTTCAAGTACAACACGGTTACGTGACCGGGATTTGCGGGGTTTTAAGTGTTTAGGTAGACCTATCCAGTCTGAGAGTAAATCATAGCGCCCTCCAAGTACCACCACAACTCGCATAGGTGTAATTCATAACGCATCTACAGCGCGCATGAATTCACGGTCTTTATGGTGTGCGTCTACGTCACTTACCTGCCGAGGCGCTGTTTTACCTTTCATGGGGAATTTGGGTCAGCGTGTGTTGTGAACCAAATTAATAACACTTCATGGTAAGTCAACTTGCGATCAGTTTTCGTGGTAAATTGTGCCACTAAGTGCTGTAATATTAGGGGAAACATATGTTATGTTATGGTGTTGACTCTGGACCATACTTGGTTGATCGAAAGTTAATTCCAGGTGAGGTGTTGATTGAGAATTTGAGTGAGTCAGTCATTTAGTGTCAGTGTTGTGATTCGTGAGAATAAGTCAATAATCAAGTTAATATTCAAGATTCAATCTTACAGTTTATAGTCATAATAATGATGCAACTAGTATGACCATATTAGATAAATTTTTTTGGTCCAGAATTTGGTCTATGACAATTACTTTAATTAGGATCACTCAATGACAGATGTTTCAGATGTGATCAGAATCCTCAGATCATCATTCAGTAACAAGGCATTTTAATTTACTGCAAGCAAATGCTTACAGTGGGTTAAAATGCTTAACTGAACAGTTAACACATTATTATTCCTCTATCATCTGAGCCGTGTGTGCTACTTGTTGGAGTGAGGGTTGACTTATATAACACAGATAAGTCGGGCGAGATCCATGTACCCATCGGGCTTGCTGTAGTATGTCCGCTAACTGTAGTATAAATTATTTTAAATACCATAAATTAAATAATTGAGTATTTTATTTAACTCCACCATAATACTAGTTTGCAGAGTTTGAGATCCATTGCATTATTGGATGAATACTAATCAACATAATTACTGTCTCCGGCGATTAGAGCAGGGCCATGGTTGCATGGCCGTCAATCTTTCAGCTGCTCTCCCACAAATTTTTTTTATTATTACCGGTAATTGGAGTAATTGCTAACTTTGCACTTGGTTGAGAAATAGAATGAAACGCAATGACAACTGCATGACCAACTGATTCTGTCCTCAGGTATGACACTCCTTTTGCAATAAGGGATCGGAAGAGAGAGAAGCATTCGCCATGCAGCCCAGCATGTCTCACGCGTCTGTTGACCCTGCTGAGTTTGAGCGGCAGCGTTACATGCACCAGATGCACAGGCGATCCATGCCTCCGCGCTGCAACCCAATCGGCATCATTTTCATGGTGCTCTGTCTCGGCATGGTCTTCATCGGACTCACAATGACCGTCATTGCTCATTGGCCGGGAAACTCGTCGATCGGCGAGAACCCTCTGAAGATCGCTGGGCCTTGTCTGCTTGCGATTGGGGGTGTGGCATTCATCGCTGGTATGGTCAGGATCTGTACATGGCAGGAGGCGAAGAAGGTGGAATGGCAGTCCACTATGCAGCAGATTGCGCAATCTCGCAGGTAAACGCTCTTCACTTTTCTGGTGATTTGTTGATTTCATTTTGCTTTTTTTAATTTAACAATTTGTGTGTGTGTGTTACTTTGTTTCAACTCTTTTCTAATTTCATTCTCATTTCTTTCTCTTTCTTCTCCTTTTTGTTTTTATCCAACTTTTTTTTTACAGAAAGTTTCACTCCACAAGACAAATCAACAAATACTAAAATGCTATTTATTAATAATTTTTAAATTTTAATTTTAGTGTATAATTTTTATCATTGTATTCTGAGAATGTAATTTTTTAAATCACTGTTATTACATAATGCAGAGACACCACTGCACACACGTGTAAAAAAATACGATTTGTATCAAGACCAAAACTGGATTCATATCTTCGAAGGTGAAAAGCAGAATCCCTGATGGAAATCATTCAAGATTATAAGCCATGAAAAATCAATTTACCGGTCGTATTAGAAAGAAAAGAAAACACACAAAATCCGACACATTTCTCTCTTCTGTCACTTAAGCCTTTCCTTTATTAATTTTATTAACCTTTTATTATTAGTTTTAATAATGGCATGGTTTGATTTTTCGTTTTCTCCCTAACCTCTTTCTTTCCGTGTTCCTCTTCTTAGCGCTATGCACAATCAAATGATTCGTGAACAATATCAGGAAGAAGAGGATGACCAGAGGTCAGTTTAGGTCAGGTTCACCCTTCCCCTCAAATTGGCCGTTTCCATTGCATGGCGGGGAAAATTATTGTTGGGAAATGCATTCTTGTTTTCAGATTTCCTTTCCATGTAGTTCAATATTCCAATGAATGATGTGATAATTATTTGTGAGATATTTAGATTATTGAATTTCGAGAAATTCAATCAAATGATTAACTTTAAGCCTAATTCTTATTTGTTAATTAGAAACTAGTCAAGTTCAAATTCATCTTCAATTTAAAATTTTTCATTTCAATTATAGAAGTGCCAATTTGTATCAATAACTAATTGATTTGAATCTTGTTTGCAGCCAAATGTACCTTAGCCACGGCCAATCTATGGACATCAAACCAGGGCCCGGGATCCTCAAAACTCCGTCAATTTCGACTTACGGGAAAGGTTCCGAGTACGGGGAAGACTACAACAATTATCAGTACGGAGACCAAGGAGGGGGAGGGGGCTACAATCAAGAAGGCGTTGGCTACAAACCAAACCCTCAGCAACCAGCGTACAACACTGGCGTCTCAGTGGAACCATCAGCCACTGACTACGAGGGCCAAGTACCGGTTCCCGTTCGCCAGATCACGAAGAAGAAACCTCGACCGTCGCCGGACAGGATCCCTGACAAAGAGGTGTTGGTGCAGGAGGAGCAGCGGCAAATGCAGTCGTATCCCAGCCAGGAAGGATTCGACATGTTCCAGGGGGGCGAACAGAAGCCGACAACGAAACCGAGAAGCAAGAAGAAGAAGCAGCCAGAAGCAACGCGCGACAGCTCCCACTCGAACGTGGGCTATGAGCACGACCACCACGCCCCCGCTGGTTACTACGGTAACTCCCCTCAAACGCCCGCCTCACAGTACTCTTACTCTGACCAAGGGGCTTCTCCGCTCGCTGGGGCTGGAGGTCTCGGGCTGGCTGGGGCTGGCGGAGGACTCGCTGGAATGGGTGGCATGGGGGTTTCACCTGGCATGGAGCAGCAACTGAAGATCAACATCCGAGCGCAACCCAACACTGCTGTGCATATCACTCCTGGAACGTACCACACGACCCCAACGCAACCACATAAGCCATACAACCAGAGGCTGAACATGTCTCAGGCGTCAGTAGCGTCAGCCGAGACAGAAATTTAGTAGCATGCCATGATTTGTTATTTTATACACAAAGTTATTTTGAATATGAAACAAAATTTTAGGCACATTTCATAGCTGTGAAATGTCCTTTAAAGGTGTTTTATATCATTCAAATTATTCTCAATCATTCCATATAAAATCTTCCCAACTTCTCAGTGTAAATTCCACATTGCTATTTTTATTCCAAAGTTTTCTCGATGCAAAAGGAATTTTATCCGTGTATATTTTATTTTACTTGACAAAATTTCTATTATATCTTGTCATTATACAATGATCATAATTTGTATATAACGTCGTTTTTATAGACAATAAAGAATTTATCTATTTTATAGTATGTATGAAGCATTCATTATTCTTAACATGGCAATTTACATATTCATTTCAGTGTGAATGGGATCTTCATCTGGTACTGTAGTGCAGGTCAGGTCAGGTCAAAATATTTAAGTCCTTTTATATCTGGACTATGTAGAATAACGTGATTGTCCTCGGAGCAAGAGATTAAATAATAAGTAAATAGAGTGAGTTAACGAAAATTCACATGTACATTATATGCACGTTATTGCCTGTAAGCTGGGATGAAGTAAAATTGATATTTGTAACGTTATGATTAATCTATGTGCGCGCTTTCTGAGTGAAAAACACCATTACGGTAATTTGTGCAGTGGCGTCACCTAGCGAAAGACACTTCAAAGAATCATAACGTTTTCCCGCCAGATCTGCCAATTTGAAAGGCATGTACATGTATTTAACGTGGTTGGCAACCCGCGTGAGGCAGGAAGACCGTGGATAGACACAACGTACGAGGAACATGCATTAAAATTCTTCGATCGTTCGGTTTGGCTTACAAAGCATCCTGATAGTTTTTGCCATAGAATGGGTGTTCAGATACATAAAGGTCTCGTTAATTGGCTTCGTTGACACCCTAGAATTACTAGTACTAGAATGACCGTGCCATGTTATGCATTTATTCACAATAGCTTGAACTTGAACGGGAAGGTAACTTAGGTAAGAGCCTTTTGAGATACATGTACATGTATAAAACACAAAAGTACCAGCATGCTGTGTTTTCATCGAGCTGTTTCGATGGCGACGCCTCGAAATTCAACAGAATTTTCCCCTTAAAACTAGCTTCAATTTTGACCGGTCACTTGACTCGTACAGTATATCGGCCACCAATATCGGTCGAGTGGTCAGCATACTCGCCTCGAAAGGGCTTGGCGCTGGCCACTGGGGGTTCGAAGCCAGCCACCAACCTTGTGTCCTCGGGTAAGGCACTTAACTCCTGCTTACCTGCCGGCAGCTGCACTGTGACGACGGACGGTGGAGGATTTCGTCCCTGCGTCAACTTTACTCCACTGTAAAACACATCTCCTTGCGGACTATTATGAATGAATTTATATATTATTTATTATATGCATTCTAGTTATTCATTCATAATTCTATGTTTGACCCACTCCCGAGACAGGCTTTACGAGTACATGTATCAGTTTTTTTTTTCAACGATACGGTATATGGGTTCCGCAAGCCCCAAAAAACATTCATAGCAATTGATGTGTGTTTTATATATATATATATATATATATATTTTTTTTTTTTTTTTTTTTTTTACCCCGCACCATTCCCACAAACCCTTGCCCTTTTTATTTCCGTTGTTATTTCATCACCATGGTGATTACTTGTATTTGGTTCTTCCAGATTTGCAAGCTATTTTTTCTCGATATTATATATATAGATAATCTACGAGTAAATTGTGTTTATACTCATCACAGAATACCAGTATGCAAATAAATTGAAACTGTGTTCACCAGACAAGATGTTAAATGTTAGCTTGGATTAGTAATTTAGTATGCGTGAAGTCCTGGTTCCCAATGCCAGCTGTCACGTGCCCGAGGTGAGCAGGACACACACTCTTCGTCTAATTGGCCAGCATCACGATCCAGTCCCTGTAGTAGGCAGCCTTTTGGGCTAGCCAAGGAATGACGAACTGCTCTGGATACGTGAAGTAGCCGCTGGTCGACGGAGAACTCCCCGATTTCTAACGAAACA
>KB307841.1:70062-95819 GCA_000328365.1 Capitella teleta
CTCGGATGATGTCAAGTGCTCGTTCTTGTAACTTCACGGTTATTCCTGCGAGGGGGGAGGGGGCTAAGAACTGATACACAGTGATGAAAGTGACGGTGAACTCGAATGAAGTGATGGCAGTGAGCAGCGACGAAGCATGCTGCTTCGACGCGGGGTCCCATCCTATATTTAAAAATGTATATTCTCATAAGTGACAATTAACAAGAAAACAGTGGTTCACACCTTCAACAAATGCTGCATCACATTCATCGGCGTTCCACCCATGAGCTATGAATGCATGTAGTCTGTGCAGAGATACTCTATTACACTATCTCTGGTCTGTGTTTCTTTCCGCTCATCTGGTCACACGTACACAAGTCCAGAATCGGCTTTCGCCTGCTCTCCTCTGGAATGCCCTTTGTAACGATTGAGCAGACCCCCTCTTTTGGGGCTCTTGAGGAAGAATAAGCATATGTTTTCTGGGAAAAGCGCGCCCTTTTTTTTTCTTTTTTTCGGGGGAAGCGGAACTCCATGGGCGAGTTGGGGGGGGGGGTATTTCGAACCCCTCGAACCCCTCACCGCACGGCCCTGATATATGTATAGGCCTACTGTGTTAATTTCAATACAACAACTTACATAACAACTGGGATATCGGCCTTTTAGTCAATCGTAATTATTATTATACAAGATAACGCAAGAACGGTGCAACCTAGCGCAGTAATAATCCCATGCAATTTGGTACATCTCCAAGCACTGAATCGTTTGACGTAAACTGCAAGGCCGTAGCTTGAATAAATAATAAATACCGTTTGAAACGTTGGAAATTAACTGTGACATTGACCTTTACCCATTGACCTCAAAATTTCAATGGGAGGTAAAAACCCTAAAATAATGACCACGCCTCTTTGTAGTTTCGTGCCATTCGCTCGTTTTTTTTTTTTTTTTTTTCAAGTAGTTGTCGAGCCAACAAATTCCGACACAGACGGATAGACAAACAACAGACGAACAGACAAAACACACACACAAGCAATGCAATGCATGGGTGACAGTTTTAGTTCCCATTTATGATCACATGATCACTGTGCTCATGGTGCGTCGTAGGCATATTCTGGTGCACGTTAGGGCGATGGGGGCACGGTGCGCCTGGTTACCGAGACCGACGCGCGCGAGTTTTTTGGAATTCTACCAATACTGCTGGGATTGGTTCGGAGACAGGATATATAATATATAATTATAAACATTTTATCTTTTTAAGCCATCTGCGACTACGAAAAACTATTCTAAAGATCAACTATAATGCCCAAGATAACGCCAAATTCACGAAATATACAACATAAATGATAATTATTCATTCACGCGAAAAATAATAATTATCTGATATCATTTACATGGTATAAAAAAGACACGAACAGTGCATATTCAGTAGTTCCAATTCTCTCGCCAAATATGTTTGATTGACATATTTACAACTAGTGGAGTTGTAAAATGACGTCATAACACGCCAAAAAGGTTGCTATGGTAACAGATCAACAAAAACGATTGAGTCGGAAAGTTAGGATAAATCAGCAATATCTTGAGTTATAGGGTCAGCAACTTATCACCAGACATTTGAATGGACTGATTCTCACTCAACATTAAAAACAAATAAAAATCAATATAATTGAGTCTTTTTGTCAATTTATGTGCCAATGTGTGGTCGATTGTTCGACACATACAGCGCGGCTCTACAAATATCCAAAGTTCTAGAACTCTATGCATCTTACCAGCCATATTTGGTCTCATTTTCAAGTGAACATAACTAAATACTTTGAGCTAGTGAGTTTGATCAATTTCCAACTATCTGTAGTATCCAAGTTAAAGACCATATTTAGTTTGATCTTGGGTACGCGGAAACCATCCAATGCATCTCCAGCACTGCAATTGACCTGATATCATCTCTGCTTTGCATGATCCACAGAAGTGTGACAATTCTATTGCACAAATACCCTTCCATTGTCCACCCATTGACAAGTCAACCACTTGGCGTTTGAGCTCACCTCAACTGGGTGCCGGCAAACGTTGATTTTACTACATTGGCCACCCAATTAGTCCGTACACACTCCGAATTAGTCATGACGTCACAACCCCCACCCACTCTAAGCCCAAGGGAACAAAAAAATTCTATCGATACTCTCACAATTCCATTTAATGTTGAACAGATCAACGATATTGTCCAATTACATTATAATACTTGTGTAACACACATTTTTATTCAATGTATATGCGTAGGCAGACGATGTGGTTCTGCTTGTGCCCTCGCTGCCAGGTTTAAAAGCCATGCTTGAAATCTGCTCCAAATATGCTAATGATTTCGATGTAATACTTAACCCAACAAATGTCAATAGTATTGTTGTGTGTATTGGTATACTGTAATATGGATGTTTGCCCAATACGATTTACGGGAGAAAATAATTGAACATGTGTCTGACCTGAAACAAAACAAATATGTTAAAATCTCATTGAAAAAATGCGTCGATGCCTTGTACACTATTTTCCGAAGTTACTGTGTGCCACTCTACGGATCCCAAATTATCGACCTCGGTCATACATCCATAAATAGATTATATGTCATGTGACGTAACGCTATCCGTTTCTTGTTAGATTTGCCACGCACAACGCATTCTGTGCCAAATTGAAAGAGGTTTTTTTTCTGTTGATCTCCAGATTTGTCATCGTTTTATTAGGATTTTATGTTTTTAACTAAGTCAAATAACCATATTGTAAAATTGTGTTCCTTATTAGCTTTTAGTGGAAGTAGCTCTCCTGTCTCTCGATCTCTAAGTTTTGTTACACATAAATTAAAAATTAAAATAAATCAACTCTCAATAAAATTCTCAAAATCCACATTGATAAATGATCCACTCGAGTCTCTCGTGTCTTCTTTCCTCTGTGCATTTATCCCAACACAGGACATTCTTTCATCTACCGCAGTAGTATAGGGTGAGGGTCAATCTCTTGGGGGTCCATCTTGGGGGTCCATTCCTAAAGGTGTCCATCCTAAAGGTGTCCATCCTAAAGGTGTCCATTCTAAAGGGGTCCATTCTAGGGCTAGTGTAAGGGTATGGTGGAATCCTAAAGAGGTCCAATCTAGGGTTAGGGTTAGGTGGAATCAATAGTACTGAATGAAAATTCCTCATCCTCATAGAATCCGTTCGAGGCTTAGGTTTAGGTTTGAACTAAACAAACTTAAGAGGACGAATAAGTGACAGTATGACGTAAGGACATATACTGTATAAATATTGTAAACAACTTTTGTAACACAAACCCTGTCTACAACTTGTGTAACAAAAGTCGTTGTGACAACTTGTTTATAAAAAATCTGAAACTCAACTATAGCTTACACAGAAGTCCCCTGTGTTATTTTGGGTATAAATACTCCGTCATGCTTTTAACAAGTCCCTAACCATGGATTTGCCTAAATTCATAGAGTAAATTGCAGGGACGCTGCTAGCTATGGCGGAATATATAAGGTTAGTAATATGTTGCAGACATTATGTACCACTCTTATATTATCTTTACACAATTGAATGCTAAAACCTTTATCATATTTTGTTATCATTTTCGCTAATACATTACGATAACCAGTGTAAGAATAAAGGAAGTGTCTTTTATCCTAACCCTGCTATCTTTCTACAGGACTCTGCGTGAACAACGTGAACACTGCAGAAATGAACACGGACCTTTCAAGTGTGCGCAATGTTACATTTCATTCATTTAAGTTGTAATAGAATGTTTTCTAATAAAATGTTTTTGAATAAAAAAAAATTGTGTTGCAAATTTTTAACGTAGCATTCAATAGAGATACAAAAAGTATAGATTGATGATGTTAGCATAAATTAATACGATGCAAAATGACCTCTGGATTAATTGAAATATTATGTTTTGAGAGGAGTGATATTGTACTCAAAATATTTACACTATAGGAGGGGGTCATGATGATCTTAGTATACGAGCAACAGAGGCCGCGTGTGAAGTCATGTTGGGTGCATGGCCTTGTAATTGATACGGTTTGGGTTACAACAGACAGCAAAATATGTACACAAATAGAATCACTATAAGCTGAAGGATACTGTAAAAGTTAATCGGGATTAAGAAATCTGTCCTGGTGCCTTTCTACTGAATACAAATCTTTCATTGGTTTTTGTTGTAATACAGCATCAGGAAGGTAAGTCATTTGGCGCCAATAGCCAACAATGATTAGTAGTTGTGTCAAAATGTGCAAAAGTCTTTGACACGGTGCCTATTGACCTACTTTCATGGTGCCAGTTGCCAAAAAATCAACAAAGAAATTTTAATACATGTACCATCAATTCCATCAGACATCAACCCTAACCCTAAACCTAAGCCTAGAATGGACCCTATGAGGATGAGGAATTTTCATTCAGTACTATTGATTCCACCTAACCCTAACCCTAGATTGGACCGCTTTAGGATTCCACCATACCCTAACCCTAACCCTAGAATGGACCCCTTTAGAATGGACACCTTTAGGACGGACACCTTTAGGAATGGACCCCTTTAGGAATGGACCCTCAAGATGGATGGACCTCTTCAGAATGGACACCTTTGGGAATGGACACCTTTAAGAATGGACCCCCAAGATGGACCCCCAAGAGATTGACCCTCACCCTATACTACTTACATCATGATATGACTTTGCATGTGCCTTTTATTCGTTCTGTTTTTAATCAATCTTCAATCTTTTATATTGTTGCACCAAACTTGTGGAATGATCTGCCCCTCCATGTTCGATCTGCACCTTCAATTAAATTAACTTAATGGTTTTAAATCCCGTTTAAAACGTTTAAAAACTCATCTTTAATGCACACTTTTTACATTTCACTAGTTCGCACGTGTATGCAATTAAGGCGTTTAGAAAATTTTATATTGGATTTTACGTCTTATAAAAATAAATGTATTATTATTATTTTTTTTTCTTTTTCTTATACGAATTTCGCGTTACATTGCGCATTAGTTTTGATTTTTAATAAGGCTCGTGGTAAACGACCCTTAATTAACGCTATGCACACTATAGTGTGCGATTTTTTTTTTCATACCGTGGATATAAAAAAAAAAAAAAAAAAAAAAAAAAAAAAAAAGACAACAACGACGAGTATATACTCGTTTTTTTTTTGTTTTTGTTTGTTTGTTTTTGTTTTATTGGGGTTTTTGTTTGGTGTGTGTATATTTTGATGAAGAACACATACCAGATATTTCTTAAAACTTTATCTAATTTAAATGCACAATAATCGACCGGTGACCCACATACAGTAATTATCTCATCGATCTTTAACTCTCATGGGACACGCACGCGACACACGGAGGGTGACGCACCTGTCGCCTGTGCGTGGTAGCTGCTGCTGTCAACTTACGTGGAGTGACGACGGCCTTTAAAGGGTGAACCATTATATAGCAAACATACATTTGGCAAAAGACTCAGCAAGAAATGGAGGCCTATACATTGTTGATGCTCGTGTTCTTTTTCTGTGGATTTAATACACAGGTAAGTTTGTACAGGTGATTCAATCAATAAAAGGGAGGATCTGTGATTATACCATCGAATGACCTGACACTGATATATAGTCCCACAAGTGTAGCCAGAATATCCGTTTGCATATATGCACTATACTATTCAGTCACGGTATGGGTCAACTCCCCATGAAATTCGGTAGAATAGGCTCCACACATTTTGGGTAGAGCACTGATACAACTGATAAAAGATTTATGTTATGTGTTCTGTTTCTGTGTCATGACTTGACTGAGAGATAGACCCAGCTAGATACTGTAGGTGCGCTACCCATATATTATTATATATATACCAGAGCTTCCTTGTTGCCCTAACAAGGAAGCTCTGGAATATATTTGGCATTTTATTTTCAATACATTCGCAAATTTCAAAAGTTCGTAACAGCTGTGACATTGTTCATCCGGGGACGCTCATGCATCCGTGTGAAATGGTTCCTCAGCTATAGATTACGTAACTACGTTTGCCAAATTAACGCTCGCTAAATCGGTCTCTAAACTGTTCAGAATTCAGACTGAGCAAGCCGGCATGCACTTTGCATATGTCAACAAATGCATCGCTTATTGCCAGATGTGGCCACTGTGCGGGTGCTTCGCGACATACATGTGATAATTGTGATGTGCGACTGTGGCATGTATAGACTGGTCATCAAGTGTTGCACTTGGGACGCACATGACATCGTTGTCTGTTGTCATCACCGTCAACCGTATAACAGATAATTTCAAAACTACTGTTTCAGCTCATATCATTCGAAAATAAACTAATTTCACGTAATAATTATGTGGTTGAGTAGTTATATATGTACAATATGCAGGGTCCAATATCGTATGTTTCCCAGAAGCAAGATAATATTGAACATCGACACTGTCACGTTGTACGACTTTCCAGTTTCTACACACGAGGAAAAAAATTCCGCTGCATCATCATTTTGATGTAACACCTTATGAATTCCTCAAGATATATTGAATAGTGCATTGGAGAAGCCCACTGCGCATGACTACTGGTATTTATGAGTCTCATGCATGGCTGCCCCCACCGCAGAATCTTATGCTCCGTACGGTATGCTAATAAGCTATAGTAGGCCTAATTGCCATAATATAGTACGTATATATGTTTCAAACCGTTGCAGTGGCAACTTATGCCTTCACCCGTTCTTCTGTGCGGCAGCATTTGATCCACAAACAATAATGGTTTCCAAGGTTACCTGTACTATTTAATAGCAAACGTCACACTATAGCCCCATTAGTCGGTCAGTTCTGGACACAAAATGCCCGTTTGGGCCTACAATTGCATTGACGCAAAATGACGTTGATAATGGAGCATTCCCTAAGTGCCTACGTACAGAGCGGCTCTGCGTGCGTTGCAAAAGGCTTCGTGCAGAGCGGTTTTCTAAGTGAGGCCGAACCCCAGCCCGAGCATTGCTTGAAATTTCCGATTCAACTTTGGTTATTGTTCCAAGTGTCTGGGGTGCATTGGATGGTTCCACGTGAGAAGCGTAAGCCCTATACCCAATTTAAACTAAACCTATTACTGCTTCATCGTTGAAGTTGTTATTGTATACAGTACATGTATCTGCTTCATAAAATAGTCTGGTCTTTGATTTGGATACTATACATACAGTAGGTAGTTGTCTGGCATTTCCTCAGAATACTCATGAGCTCAAATAATTTAGTCATGTTTATACATGTAGTTGATAAGAAAGCCGGTAAGATGCATATAGAGTTCAAAACTTTGGATATTTACGAAGCCACACTGTACGTAGCCTTACACTGGACTTTTGTTACAAAAAAGAATCGTTCTGCACGTTTAATCTTAGGTGAGTACTCGAGCACTCGGACATGGACTCAAAATGGCACCTTGAATACTTGTACTCGTTAATCCGGACACAAGATGGCGCATCTGTATGCAAGCGAACGCGTGGCACATGGTATGCATGTTAACTCTATATGTATTAACTCTGCCTGTATGTGCTATGTGTTAGCATATGGGGCCCGAAGGTAAATTTCCAACGCCAACTTCAAAGCTAATAAGTTCTTTTTCATAAATTCTCTGAATTTTATTAAGGGCAGTTTTGTGTGGCTGGCGTGTTTTTACGCCGTTTCACTTCCTGGTACGAGTAGCCGTTCAGCGAATTACTTTCAAAGCAGGATAACGTGTGACGCTCGAGTGATTTCACTTCGTCACTTGGTGGAAAAGAAGCCCCGAACGGAGAGGAGTGGCTGTGCCGGCAGCTTGCCAGTGAATGCTACGTACACTAGAATGTTGATTTAGTGTATAGCTTAAAGGCTACAGAGGCGCGCTTTTCTTGCCGTTAAACATGCACGTGATCCTCAGTACTCCTTACCCGTATGCAATTATGCAGTATTCAAGTGTGAAATGCAAATTCTATGTTTGATCTTGTTCACTGTGTTTGCATTGTACACTTGTTTGCCCTACAGAATACGATGACTCGACAGTTTAAATATCGAAACTGAAAAGCTGACGAAGGAAATACTGCGAACATAGAAGCATTTAACTGTATATATATATCATTACGTAAAACTTATAAAAACTCGTATAGCTTTAATGTATATTATTATATACGCTATGTATATACAATACCGTTTACAATCATTTACACCACTATTTAGGATATACACCCATAATTATTGCCATTCATCAGATGCTGGCATCAGCATGTCATAATTGGCAGTCATGTATATCATAGCAAGACAAAAAGTTACCTACTTTTCTATGCAATTAAAACTCGTTGGTGTCGTACTTCAACTGGCACTAAGACCGATTAATGTCAAGCTACTCTTAATCTTATTGTCTGAAAAGGGCTGTTTACCTACGAGCGCACCGCGGGCGATACATACATGTCTTAAGGTTATGGAATCCCGATGTAGTCTGAGCGAATACTGGTGTAACAGTCTGTATAGTCCCCCGAAAAGGTAGTCCGCTGGTTTGTATAGTCCTAAAGCTTCATGTCCTGGGAACAGTAAGTAGTTCGACAGACTACTATTCCTATAGGGCATATAGTCCTGCCATTAGGACTAGTAGTCCCAGTGGAACTATACATACTAGTATGGGTAGTTCGCTGCATTGGATAAGAGCCAATAAAAACTGTACAGGGCGTGAAGTGGTCTTTATTACTATTCGTGCAACTTTATATTAGCTGGATTGATTGCTTGCTTCAATTCTCGATCTATATTTTTCAACTTGTACAGGTTCCTTTCGGTCACTGACAGGATGGTCTAACGGCCGATCCACCTATCATTTTCCTTGCCGCTTTTTTGGTCTGCTGGATCCCAATCTGGAACAAATAACACATTTCTGTCAGGACATTGTTACAATATACCGAATTAAAAGTCACCTGCAGGCATTTGCTGGCACAGAGATGCACGTCAGAAATAGTGTTTTTAACTTGACATGTGGGCTATTCCTTTGACACAAGTCGTACTTGGAAGCAAAATCCCGAGTTGACCATAAATTATTTGGCGATCAGAAACGTCTTCGAACCTTGTCGTACGTTTTATCCCGCCCAAGATGACCTATTATACATGTGCATGTAGCATAAAACATGGATTGTGACAGAAATAGGGAATGCAATTAATGCAGAGGCGCACTTGTGAAAGCGTAAATTATTTTCTTATTCAAGTGCAATTATACCTTTTTCTGTTGAGTGAATTTCATGTAATATTATCTCCCTCTCATCTTCATCAATCACTACACGATGCCACTCCTCTGCCTCTTGAACCTCCATCGATGCACTCGCACTTGGTTGGCTATACATGTAGCAGGAACTTCATTTCCAATCCGCCTGGTTGCTCTGTAGTTGAATGCAGAGGAGTAGCATACTGCATGGATAAATAATGATATTCGTATGATTCAACATTGAAGGACACCATGCCAAATACCCAACAACGGAAAAGAAAACACAAAACGTGAAAACTTTCGGTATTAAACATAATGTTCAGGAAATGAAGTCCCATTCAGTCTAAATAAAGAAATCAAAAATTCTTCTGTGGCCCATGTGCCTTGGGGAGCCATCGCTTACTCGGACAATCCATATGCGGTAATCAGCTCGCATTATGATGATATTCAAGTCTTTCATGATGCAATTGTGCATGCATGCGCGTCAGCTGCAGATGCCAGTATCCCGAAAAGACGAAGAAAAGCGGCCATCGCTGGGTGGAATAAACTCGTACGTCCAGCGCGGGAGGAAGCAGTGTTTTGGCACTCATTGTGAAAGGAAAATGGCCGCCACGTTCCGGCATCATATGCGATATCCGACGACGCGCGAGGAATGCTTTTCACAGCACGCTTCGCAGGACGCGAAAATCTCAAGACTCAACACCGACGAGTGAAAATGGCAGAAGGTTTCTGTAGTCCCAGAAGGAAAGATCTTTCGACTGAGGTCAAGAAAGCTAAGAGACGAAGGACTAACCCCAACCTGTGTCATCGATGCAGTTGGTGCGGAGGGAATTTATTCACTTTTCACTGACAAGTACAGGGGATTGTACACCAGTGTGCCATACGTTATGGCTGAGCTGGACACATTTGTAGATGAGGTCTCATTACGGTTGAGTGAACATTGTGGGACAGGTCATATGGCTGTCACACTGTTGGCACCAATGATGTCCTAATAGCTATTCGTAAATCAAAGAAGGGGAAAGGTGATGATGAGGGTAAGCTCTTCACCGATAATATCATAAATGGTCCCCATTCCTTGGCTGTTTGCATGCTGCGACATGCTTCCGTTCCATCCGTAGGACCACCATTCCTAGGAATAGTAGTCCTAGGGCTGTGGAAAACTGTGGAACCGCATTAATTAATAAATATCCATTCATTTCAGACGGTGCATGCTTACTGTACCTACTCCTCGTGTACCAGCTATTCGTGGTATGGCTTGTGGTATGTTTGGTAAGTGAACTGTTTACTTTTTATTGATCCCGGGAAGGGCATAATGGCGCCTTCATCTATCTGACTCTTATCACCTGAGGCAAAAAAAAAAAAAATTTATATATAGATTAATTAATATTGATATATAATTACTGGTATATGTAATTTTCACTTGTCAATGCGTTATGATTTTGCAGAAGTACGTTATGATTTCAGGCTCATAGTGGTGTCCGTCCTGATCAGCTGCTGTTCGGGATGCGCTGCGTACTGGAGACGGAAACGGATGCTTGAGCAAATGCAACAGAACGCTGTCTTCTTGGCCCCTGGTCAGTGCAGATTCATAAAAACTGAATAAAATTATGAATAACTTTGACCCCTCTCTTAGGTCAAATGCCAGGTCAATGCACTCAAGTGACCACCGACATGGCCATGCCCCCCGCATATGGCGCCCCGGGCCCCCAGGGCGTACCCAACGTAGCTTACAATCTCGCCTACCAGCACGGCCAAGAGGAGAAGAAGGACGCCGCTCCCCCACCCTCATATGAAGAGGCCGCCAGTCCCCCCGCTAACCCCCCCGCTGCTAACCCCCCCGCTAACTACCCTGCAAACATCCCTCCCCCCTACGCACCAAGTGGTGCTGATTTCCAGCCCCAGAACGTGGTCCCGCCCTACCCCCAAACCAATTCTTCAATGAGCCCCATGCAACACACACCAAACACTGCCGCAAATGACGCCGCTGCCTCCAATTTGTAAATTTGTGAACCAACTTTCATTACTCATTGTACAATGAACAGTTCATGTTAACCCTCTATATCTGGTGCCGCATTTTATGCATTTTTAATCCTTTTATTATAACCAGGAGTCAAACTACTTGCAGTTTAATTTCTATTAATTTTTTTTTTTAATAAAATATTAGTATCACTTTTTTTTCATATACAGTGTACAATTAATCATTGGTCGCAAATCATAGGTACAGGCCATGCAAATCTTCAGGTAACAATATAATGTCATTTGCTATTATGTTGATTGATTTTATCAAAATATGCTCTAATTAAGATATTTAGTCATTTTTGTGACTATACTAGTACAATATTGTGATTTTTGTCATAACAGGCTTATGTTCACATTGTTAATTTTGTCGACCGAATGTTCTGAAAGTTGACTTGCGTTGATGTTCTCCAACAAAGTCTTACCCTGAACTAGGAATTTCATGGTAACATGTGAAATAACTTGCGAAATTGACCTATTTGAACCTACACACATATTTGACATGGTTGCATGTTGTCAACGAGAAATGCCCATTCACTAATTGTTAAAGAAATATATGTTTGATACTGATTTGCGTTTATTTCATAATTATGGAGAAGTCCTTCAATCGATGCAATTTTCTGCCTATAAGATATATAATGTACACACTAGTACATGTTAACGCCAGAGGGATCAGCGCGGTTGCGCTGAGCCTTATCTCTCTGGAGTTGCACCAATGATTCCACCCTTCTGCAGCAGCAGAGAATGTTTTATTTTGAAGTTCTCTGGCAGCAGCTTACGATCATAACGCATTTTTCAAAGCGTCAATCTAACGCACCTCGGCTTAAGAATGGTGCGTTATGATTCCCTACGTCGCCCACGATTCCTGCATTGCCTCACAGCCGACCACAACGCAACCACAAACTCCCCCCAGACCTCCTTTCTGATCAGAGATCCCGCTTGGTCAAGTAGTTTGATTGGCGATATCATTAAGGATCCATTTTGTGCACTCTATATGCGGCATCGCCGGCATGTGAGAAAGACGAGCCCCTGCATGACGTCATGAGGACGCGCATCTGAACCTCTCTTGTTTTGCCCCTCTGAAATTGCGGATCAAAGGAAAAGACTTGGCCAAGGGATCCCTTTAATTATTAATTAAGTTCCTAATTAAACCTACGGTATTTCGCATGATATGTGCCTGTGTACAATGTTCACGCTATCAATTCCGCGTGCATAATATTAAAATGGCGCATTATGAAATGTCCCAGGAAGTGAAATCAGATTGAAGCCTCCGGAATCGCCACTGCGGAGGCTGACAAATGCACATCAATGCACGCACAATTGAGGGAATACAAGTACGAATACTATCGCTTAATTATCCGTTTAATTATATGTATTGTGACCTCCTTTGTGTCAAACAGTATGTGTTTACGACAGTTACGTCATCACTTGGGCAGATGAGAGGAGTTGGCCCAAAGACCCCATGCAGCTCCCCGGAAAAGGAGTTCTGTTATCAGTAGCTTGATTACGGCTCGAGGCGACGTGTGATCTTGGTGCTCAGGGCGGTCTTAATTAACGGATGACCAATTGACCAGTGCAGGCCAGAGGTACGTGTGCACTGCTCAATGCGGTCTATCATAGATTAAACATAGAGGAGTAACTAGAATGCTAGTATATAACTGGTAGCTAGATATAGAGGTCACATGATCGATCATAATTAAAGCTAGATTTAAGGGAACATTTTCTTGAATGTCGAGGCGTCGCCACCAGAACAGCTCAATAAAAACTTGACATGCCAGCGTTTCATGTATTATGTATATGTAATATATATGTATATATGTCACCTATGTATAGATAGTACTGCATATAATAATTATACATAATAATAAAGGTAGTCTTATCTATTCCCAAGATTCCAATGCTTTTCAACGGCACTGCGCAGTGTGAAAAAAAAAAAAAAAAAAAAAAGGAACTCAGAGAAATAAACACCTGGTATGGATAGTTTACTATTTCATGCTGCTATTCCTTCCAGGGTAAAAATATATTCCCCTTAAATTCCAAGCTATCGTGACAAGGCGCTTTTAGATGGCATAGTCATTCTAAGCTGCTCATCGTGAGCGACTTCTTGAGATCATTTTGTGGCCATGTATATATAAGTACATGTACATTTAGTTATTTTGGTGCAATTGGTTCACTGCGACACCCGCAAAATGTCATGCAAATACAATAACCATATTCCGAGGTAAACTAATTTATTCATTTTGACTTCACTTCCAATTATCAACATTCGGGTCGCGCTGCATAAAATTCTCAGATAAATCGAAATATTACGAAATTTCCATATAAATTATGATCGATGTCATAACAGCTGGGTTAACGCAAATGCATAGAATGGACTGCGGGAAATGTCAGGGGTTGTTAACCCCGATCGGTGTGCCAGGTGGATATGTTTACGAAAGGATCATTTTTGAGAAGCGATGCCGCGCAATAAATTCGACATCTTGAGCAAATCGCCGAGACATCTTTGCAAAGCAGACGAACTGTAACAATCGCTCAGAGCGAGGGCAACACGAGGCTTCTTCAATTGGGCACATTTTGCCCTCTCCCGATGAGGAGGGGGAAAAACACACCGGCGTGTACAGTGACTACACTCTCCCTGCCACTGAAGGCACGGGCCCAATACGATTGTTTTGATGGCGTGCGTGGCAGCCGCCTGTGCATACTGTGCGTGCCCGCCCTGTGCGTGCTGCTGTTGATTTTCCTACCGAAGACCTCACTGTGCTGAAGCACACTGCCTCAGAGTAGCATCGCAGAGCGAGCAAGAGCGCCGATGAGAATTGCGGAATATTAGCTCCGACCAGACACTTTTCTTCATCTACAAACCTGCATCTACACGTTATCTGCACGATTAAGCCTGTCACCAATGATTGCGGCGGGAGAGTAACCGGATAACCACAACAGCCTGCACGGAAGAGCCGTCACCCCCCTGGATCTCCTGGATGCTCCCTTGCAGTAGAACGCAGTGAGGATGGTCCTTGTGTTGGGATAAAGTGAATCAGGATGCCCGTTCGCAGGGGCCATGTGGCTCCCCAGAACACCTTCATCGACACGATCATCAGGAAATTCGACGGCCAGAGTGAGTACAGCTGTCAATTTCGACGCACTTGTCACGAATCTTCAGCTCGTCATGTTATGATGTGATGTCAAGAGCATTCGTTATATAGCGGTGTCATTTCTGACGCCTACATTCGGAGCAGCCAGCATGCCATGCAAACCGATGTTGTATATCGACTTTCTTTGCTAGCTGCATATTTATGATCCATATCAAGCGTGTGCGTCTATTCAGATCATGTATGATCCCACATTATTTATTCCCAGAGACTACCGTCTTATAATAATAATAATAATAATAATAATAATAATAATAATAATAATAATAATAATAATAATAATAATAATAATAATAATAATTATTATTATTATTATTAGTTTAATGCTGAATTCGCGTTACTTGATTGTGAAGCATAGTTTCGCATTAATCACATTACAACAATTGGTGACAGATGTTTGCTTCGATAGCTCCGATTAATTAAATCACTGTTGGTGATCTCTACATGTATGTATTATAATTATGAGCTAATTGGGTTTTGATCTGTAAAAGTTAAGTATTGGATCAAACGAATTATCCGTGTATATTGTACACGTGGTAGCCCTGGTTATTCCGTACTTCTGGTGTAAAGTAAAAGTTTAGGTTATAATAGTTACCTGATTTTGCTGAGACTATAATTATAATAACAAAACAGACATCTTGAACGGATTTATTTAGTCATTGCACAGCAAGGCTTCTGGGCACCGAGGAAAGGGGTCCCTAGACAATTAAACCAGTGTTTTCTGATCTAAATGTTAATTATTTCAATTCTGCACAACCGAATCATGGCACATCGCTATGTAAAGCGACAAAAGAGATCTTACTCATAAAATTATCTTTGGCGACACTAAATGGTACTCCAAATAATTGTAATAATTATAACAACATATCAATAGGTTTACCAGATGATAGTTAACACAACACCCATAGTGGTATTCCAAACACCGGATATACCCAATAACATCACTGTATTCTGCTAATTGTTAATCATCTTTACGTATTCGATCTATTCATGAAGCAATCTGTTATTTATTTTATTGATATTATTCATTAATTTATTTTATATAATAAATTGCTAGTAACTGACCTTAATCGAGTTAATTGGTGATGCTCAATTGTAACAAACGGTGGCGTATTGTGCGGTTAAAAAAACATGTAATTACAAGCGAGGCGTGCTCTGAAATGTTTACACCAATCGTATTGTTCGTTTATGCTGAACCCGAGCGTGCGTCCGCAACTTGAGAAATGTTATGATTGAACAGACGCAAAACTGATTTTCGCTCTCGTTCGGGCGGTTTCTGCTAAGTAGCTCATGAGGTTTTATTGCCACCCATATATTGGCAATTTATAACTGTTATGTAATTATGTTATTTGTTGTCATACTAATTTCCATTGGTGTGATGATATTATTCGAGGGTTATTGAAAGGAGTTGTTACTGAATAATTATAGGTTTAATCTTAGTGTATATTCGAAGGACACTATCATGTAACCATGCAGTCATACATCCCTGCCTTTGGTTACTATGGTTACAACTTACAAATTCCGAGAATAACTCTTGCTTTGTTTTCTCCTCCTAAACATTGATTCTAATTGCTCCAGAATTTATATACAAAAAAAAAAGCAAGTCAGATATATCTGCTTCGTCCAAAAGTGCATCGCTTCAATATCCGTCAACAATTCTGGCTATTTTTTTTGTTTGTGCGAAAAATTCAGCTGGAGCGAAATGGATGAAGATAGCGCAACAAACAGGTGGATACAGTTGCCTGTCTGTCTGTGTGTCTGTCTGTGTGTGTGTGTTAGCGGCGCTGACTGTAAAGTTCGACGGCATTGCATGTCGATATAATTAGGTGTCAATCAGGCGAAGGATGCGAGTTCGACTATCGATTCAGCCTCGGTTCGTAATTCTCGTAGACGCTGTTGATATTCAACCCTGAATACATGCGCATGGACCTAGCTAATGATGAAGTATTACATACTTGATTCCGGGAATATGTACGCGATAAATCTTAATTATCGGCGGTGTCAGCGAAAGGTCACGACCCTTGAGACGCGCGCTGTGTTATTCCAGTCTGTATGTAGATCTGTGCTTAAAAAAACCACTTGTGTTAACGGGTTTCTTTTAGTTTGTACAAAGCATACAGTTATGTATATACAGTGTGTACTCGGCGTAGGTGATTACCTCTGATTGGAGGATGTATCAATCAAGTGAAAGGGAGGAGAGTTCATGGTCGTCCATTACTGGGGTACGTTGTGTCATTTGTCTCTTCCCGATCGGAATTTCCTGGCATGATATTCCTGACTATATTGCATAATCGCATGTATCTATACATTTCAAACAATTCGGTTGGGTTATATGAATGTTATCTTATATAGAATAAGTGAATTATTTTAAAAGTCTCATTTTGGCGAGAATATTAATCTGTTTACAATTAATTGTGTATCGATCTGAAAGCAAAGTTCAAAGTTCAGAGGGGAAAGTATACCAGTTCTAATTAACACGGCCCAATACCTTTTGTCTACCCCGTGCTGAATTAATACGATAGGAGATCAGAGGAGATCATTAGTACAGGTGTATTCATTGTCCTATGCATTATAGTGTGGTCGATACGTGTCTATTTTCCACTGTTGTTTTAGCCGTGATCTGAGAAGATGAATCTTTCAACGGGTTCGTTGCGCGCGCGGTTTCAATGCTTACACTTTGTAGCATTGCGTGTCCGCGCAGACGTTCTTAATGGTTCATTTATTATTCATTTGGCATCATTATTATCATATTCATTATTTATGTGCCTTACATACCGTACTTATAATACGTTAATGACAAGTATTGGTTTGTATTGTTTTGTTTTGTATCGATTTTGGTAGAACGAGTGAGGCGGAATTGCGTGAAAATAAACTGTTAGCTATTCGTGCAAATAAGCCTCCATTTCTCATCGGCACGACTGGAGTACGTCCTCTGCCTGCCCCTACCCCCACCATTCTCTTTACGCCTTCCGCATGCTGAATTGCTGATCCACATTCTAATGTGTAAAATAGCGCGACCAAATTTAATACTAGAACACACGCACTCGTTGTTGCCATAGCAACGCTCACACTTGGTCTTGTGTACAAATTTGAAATTTAGAAAATGAAGCGCATATTTCATCGTCCAGTGACTTCCATCCACACTTGTGCAACTGCTAACTGGCGTTTGATAATGTGCATTTAGTCTTCTTTCTATATGACGCGAATAAATCTCCAGCTATGGAAATCTGGAAGCAGAAAAATCTTCAGATAAGTCCCATCATTTGAGCTATAAATAAACCTTCATGACGTCACAATCCCATTCACCACGATTTCGTTGCATGCTTCATCTCCACTTCTGTGTCTGTGGTCTACTCGCTGGTTGTTGCAAGCATAAAAAGGAGAATAAAAACGTTTATGAAAAATCACTGAAAACTTAGACGCGACTCGACAAATGATGGCATATCTCTGACTGGAGATGTGAAAACATACAGAAGAGAAAATTAATTGCTTGCACGGCTGACATAAACACAGCTAAGCCATGTGACAGCATCGTAATCAATTTATTGCACTGCATTATGGGCTGTGATGTCATCAGTTATTGCGGCCGAAATCACTTAGCAAACCATTCTGCTAAATTGATAACTTTAACCCGTACTTACGTTTCCCTCTCCATTCCTTTTATTTTTCGATGATGAATAATGATACATCTCAATAATATAGCCAGTGCCAAGTTGCCAACTGTTGCGCCATGACCGGCGGACAAAACTGAGTTATCGTTCGAAATTATTATTCATGAGCTGAGTCTCTCTGAATCTGTTGCATAATTAATTACAAATGTCGTTGCACAGTGCGGCGGAGATATCAGAATTGCAGTCAGGGGTTCTCGTCTTAGCAGCGTGCCTATGGCTTCAACAACAATTAATTTAGCCATTCTGATTGCATTTGATTGATGCGTATTAATTATTACTTTTATGAGTTGATGGTTCGAGTTTTGACGGATGCTTTTACATGTATTGCAAATTAAAATATTGTAATTTATTTAAACGAGATGACTAGAATAATGTTTTCTATTTTCTTTTCTTTTTTAGATTGTTTTTCCTTCCCTATTTCTATTCTTCATCTGTAAAACCTAAAAATGATAAAATTTTGTTATGAATTCACATATTAATTTGTTTTGCCTTGTGTACGGTTTAGCTAAGTATTATTAAATATTTGATCTCCCTTCTAATGTTTACATTTAGTTGTTCGTTGGTTTTTTTCATTGATTACGGAAGCATTTTTTCCCCGCCACGCCCACCTAATTATCATTTGTATGCTCAATTATTGTACATACTTGGCATTATACCCCAACATCATAACCTTCTCTACCTCAATTTTTTCGTCTAGTTTCTGTAATTGAAATATATTCATTTTCTTCGTCATGTAATTGGTGGACTTTTAATTCTATATATATACTTTTTTTTTTTTTTTTTTTTACTAAATTTTTGTTCTACCTAAAATTACTAGTACTATCGGTGTTACGTACCTCATTTTTTAGTTGCCTTCGGCTCGTGGATGGTGGTATGGTAAGCCGATCACTTCTCTACTCCCAAAGACGATTACACGTAGCTGCTATTCCTGGAAAAAACAGTAAATCACCCCTCACCCCTCCCGCCGTTTCTTCTTGGGAGAGTGTATTACATAAGTCTCAATTACAGAAACCGTAGGAGTATATTTGAACTGCGTATAAATAATGTATGCTAGCACTTCACTCATCAACTATACGAATACTGAATCTCTGGTTGTATTCAGCGATAGGGCTCTGTTTTAACTATGGAAAGGAATATTTGCTATCGTTTTTATTCACGTGCGTCAGAGAGATCGACGTTTATGCGATATCATAACCAGCATGCTATAACATCTTGTGTACAATTAATGGTTCTATAACAAGTACTTCATCGATTTCGCGTACTATAATGTGAATCATAGATGCTTGGCTAACGGGTTAAATCAAATGGATTTCTCTTTCTCTTACGTTTGCGTTGACGGGAATCCTCATCGTTCTACATTGTTTCGCAGCAGAGTTTTACAGAAGAATATACCCAGCAGTGGGCCAGGAACCCCGGAAAATGTTGATGCACAGCAATATCTCCTAAGATAATACCTCATCATTTATAATCCTATATCGTAAACAGCATCATTTTCAGGAAACACCTGATATCGAGACAGGAGTTGTATTTTATGGAGCTGAAATTCGACAAGTTTGATCCGCGTACACATGTACAGGGTGGTCCGTAGTGATCTCCCCACTCGGGTTTCTCGGTCATCTCAGCGGCTGTGCTTCCGCCGATGATACTCCAGTGTTTGTAAACACATCTCCCCGCACGCCTCTGATGTCCGAGTGCAGCGTGTTTATATCTCCCTAGAGTACTTGCACTATGAAACACCGTGTACCGAATCATTACATTGTATACGCATACCGGTAGTAGCTCTGTGGCTTACGATTCGGATTCCGAGAAACCGTATCCCGTTAAAAATGGATTTTATACTTGCCTCTGGGTGTAATGTGTGTGTAACTATTTTGATGATATTTTTGTGTGATGTTAAGTTACAAATCGTTCCCCTGAAGGCGTTTGGGGTGTTTTAAGGGGAGCATAGCTCCGGTGCTTTGTCGTATACTAGTTCAACCCCCCTGCGGCAAAGAGTGGTACTATGTCTTTTGTGGCTTCATTGATCTCGACTCCGGACCCTGATAACAAAGTACTCACAAGTACTCCGGAATGCTCTTGAAATGCGTAACTTGTGCTATCATCGACTTCAAGAACTAGAGTTGTTGAGTGCTCGGTGGGTGGGGGTCCCGAACTGAGCAATTGAGGTTGGGTGATTCGTTAGGTTGTCTATTGCTTTTTCGCGGTCGATAAAAGTTGTCCTTTTTCTTCTCTTCTGCAGATCGGAATTTCATCATCGCCAACGCGCAAGTGGACGCTAAGCCAATTATATTTTGCAATGACGGATTTTGTGACCTCTGTGGATATTCTCGGGCAGAGGTTAGTTAAGTGCTGTGTCAGGAAATGTCAATGTCGAATAATAACGTACATCGGTCTATTTTGTGATCGCTGGTCTCCCCCCGTTTTTTCGTTTGTATTCTCTTGTACTTTTTATTCATTATTTATTTTTCTCCCCCCGGATGTTTCACCCAGAACTAGAATATCGAAAATCCGATATACGAAAAATTTATCGACATTATCGCCCACACCTAGTGATTTTCGGGATTTTTTTTCTTTTCAGGTTATGCAGAAATCGTGTTCTTGCGATTTCCTGCACGGTCCCCTCACTACCTCATACGCCATTCATCAAATCAAAGACGCTTTACTGGGCTCGGACGAAAAGCAAGTCGAAGTATTATATTACAAGAAAGATGGTAAGTACTGTTCACCTTATTTCTCAGTCCATGGCAGTGGGAGGAAAGCCTTGCACGTCTGAAGGTTTTTTTCCCCCTCATTTTCCATGAGTCAAGTGGTGAGCAAAGCCTTGGTTTGCTAAGGACATTGGATTCGTATTGCATTTTGACCTTGCGAAGGTGCAAGGTCACCATTTGTCTATGGTTTGAGTACTGACCTATTAGGCGCCGAAATCATCTGTCCGTCAATGCTGTACCATTAATGTTATGGCTTCCATCTTTGGCCAATTGCCAAAACAGCTTCTCGTGGCGCACGTGTCTGTATGCAGTTTGGATAATTCCAAGAAACATCTTCCACGATTACACTGGATCACGAAGTTGACATTTTGCTAGGTTTTTTTTTTTTTTTCCGTCTTCTTTATCTCTTTCTCTCTGTGTGACGATGTACACAAATTTAATCAATACAATACTAGTCGCACAATACGTACATGCTATTTTGTGCTAGTACATTTATATGTCACAAAACTTGCGCCTGTCAAACAATTCGATCGAAAGCAGACGATTGCAGTTATTTTTCCCGCCCTTTCTTCGCTGCTCCTTTCATTGTCGGCTTTTCATCGCGTCGATACGAACGTTTTCTTCTTCTGGTCCCGTGTGATATTTAGGCCATGATGTCCTTACAGAATCTATCACGCTCGCTGAGTCGATTATTCTGTATCTTCCCTTACCAGTACGCCGCCCATTGTCCAATTTCCCTTTATGAAGTTAAGGGCGCCGCCGAAGAAAATTCGCGCGGCCATCATTCCTCATGATACTCCCGCGTGCTCTAGATCTTACAAATTCGAGTTTATACGGAGTTCCTTTTGCTGTTATGGCTAATAAAAAAGTTCTAATTGTATTTTTACCACCCCTTTCATGAATTTATGGTACTTTTTGTTTATAAATGACAAAATCTTAACCTCCTCTTTTAAAGTGTGGTTTGCTGTTGATGACAATTTACCGCCATTTTTCCCGTCCAGAATTTTGTGCCGTAATGTCCTTCCATCGATTTCTCGGGCAATAGCGTACTCTTGGACCGTCGATACTGACCACAGCTGGTGGCGATAGCCGGTGGTCAGTTATCTATTAGCGGTTGATTTCGCCGCATCTGCGACACGAGGCCACCAAAGGGCGAATTACGTCATCGGCGATGGATTTATGGACTGCGAGTGCTTTGATTGGGGCGATTACTTTCGATCGGTCGAACACTCCCGTGTATGGACGGCGAATTATTTTCCAATGGCTAACTCTAGATGCAATCTCAACCCAGTGGGCGCTGCTTACAGGGGTTTAGCGGCTGCCTACGTGTAAGCCTACTCCCCCACCACGCCCCTGCCTCTCTTCTTACCTTTGTGCTTACTTTTCTTTACATGTTGATTAAATGCATTAATCCACACTCAACCCAATTCCCCAGTTTACCCAGTTGAACAAGAAATTGATTCCAAATGTTCTGCAAAAAATAGTGATCCAACAGCTCAATTATTTCAGATGCGTCCGATATCTATGTTTTAAGATAATTGACGTGTTCTCATTAGGAACTACTAGTACCGGGTATTCGAGAGAGGACATTTATTTTCAGAAAACTAGTTTAACATGACTTTTTTGTTTACTAGAGATGTTCAAATGTTTGAATCTGAAATCGGATGTCCGTCATTTTTCACCATGCGTGAATCCCTACAATTTTGGGTCGAGTTGACCTTTTGACATTGGTGACCTTTTGACATTTGTGAGGTATTTGCGGGCTGAAAGGTCGGCTCTATTATGCGTCGCTTTGATTTCGTCAATTTCGTCAATTTCGTCAACACAGACCAAACATTGAAAGCGTCAATATCGTCTAATGGGCGTGGCATTCTGTTTGCTTGTCAATTATGCATGTTCCTATACATGTACATGTAATGGTTTTCGATCCCTATAATTATAGGCCTATATCTGTATTCCCCTTTGATCACGAACGCTATTCAGCTCCAGGGCCCACAAATAAAACATAATTATTTAAAAGAGGAATACAAAAGTTAATTATTGAAACGTGCGGGTCAATTACTAGCACGTGGGCGGAGAAGCTTTTACATGTATCGGTATTAATTTTGAGTACTGTTCCGAACAGAGCACGAAACATTGCACCAATGAGTGTACAGTAGGCCTACACTCATTGATGCAATGTTTCGGGCTCGGAAATGAACTAAAATGAAAATAGTTGCTAGATCGCAAAATAATATTTCGTAATAATAATTGCGTTACTAGTGTCTCACTTTGTAATCATACTTAATTACATAATTGCGTCACTAATACCGTACATGTACGTACAATATAATTATGTATGTATAATTGTAGTATACGACATCGATTTTGCATGCTTTACTACTTACATTTCAATTATAGGCTTGAAAAGTCTAGACATGGAATCAGCTGACCATAAACACGATGTAACCAATACACTGGTGTAATATATATCCCTCGCTTTCGATCGCTACAGGTGTAATACACCTGTAAATATAAATACCATACGCTCTATGAATCATACAGAGTCCAGTACAAAAAGCTATTATGACGATTTTATACATCCAAGCAGTTCATATTACTTTCAAGTGCATGGATTGCGTAACACAACTCCGACTCAAACGATGTCGTTTCGGGTTGCCATGGTGACAGTACTTGACCTTGGCGGATGCCGGAAGGGCGGCGATCGAGGCGTCGTCCTAAGAGCACCGCTAATCAATCGACTTTTCATCTCCGTTTGCGTCGCATTAATTTGGTCTTCAATGGACTCATAGACACGCTTCATCTGTGTACCGACCAGCACTAGTTTTGAAGATGGGCACTGGTAGAGTGGCTGGTATTTATTTATATTATACAATACGTACTGGTACTTCCATTGGTGTATATACTGCTTTTTGTGGTCTATGTAAATCAATTGGATGGCCGCGTGGAAGTTATTTGGCGGTCTGGTCCAAGTATCGTATGCACCCTGTTCTTATTTCATTCGGAGAGTGTTACGTAAGGGCGTTCAATGCCGGCTGTTAGTGCGTTCGATTTCCATGTGTTTTCAGCAGCCGAGCATTAATGCGATGTCCATGTACAACAACATCGAAGACACGTGGTGTCTGATCTCTTGGTTGACCTTGAAAGTGGCGCCAAGGTCGGCGTCCTGCGGCTGCATGTCAAGGACCCATTGGACCACGTTTCCATGGTGACGTGGGAATATCCTCTTTCGCCAAATATGATCCTTTTCCTAGTTTATGTTCAACAACCATTTGACTGATTACCGTCACGTGATCATCTGCCTTTGGCCTCGTTTTTCGAAATTTTTGCAGGGGAAAATCTTCATTTCTGGCGGGAAATCTCTTTATTGTATACAGGTACACATTCGCTATACAATTTAAATCGGCGTTTCTTAGGATTAAATGCCTTCTGCTTACGATACCGCATATCACGATGGCTTAGTGGAATGTCTAGGGTTGTTCCGGACGATAGCAGCCGATAAATTCGGATTGAAGACCCGTGTATATTATAGTCCCAGCAGTCCCTCGAAGCGGCAGTTCTCTCGCGTTTCAATGTTCGTCTCTGGGGTGGTATTAAAGGGTCCGTCTCGACCACATAACAGATTGGAGCACACGTGATGCCCCTCTCTTATTGCAATGCCGCCCGTTCTCGATTTGGCGGCCTTGGCGGTCATTTATAGTATCTTATGCATTATTCATGTACATTGGATGGTTAATAAATTAGGCTCGGTACTGCTTTCTAACTTGTGGTAGACGTTTATTACATCTATGTATGTATTATTTTATTTATGTAGTATATTTTATTTTTATTTATTTATTTATTTATTTTATTTTATTTATATTTTATTTTCGTCTGCAGGATCTAAGTTTTTGTGCAGCGTGTTGGTTGCCCCGGTGAAGAACGAGGGCAATGAGGTCATCCTGTTTATCCTCAACCTCGAGGACATCACGGACGCCCCGCTCAAAAGCGACAAGTACAGAAATTCACTCAAAACAAGTGAGTACTCTTTCTGTATTTGTGAAAATCTAGTTGATTGAATTTTGTTTGTTTTTAGCCAATTGTAGGCTTACCAAAACATTGACTTTATCTATAAAAATATGTAATATTATCAGCCAACAGGGGATTCCCTTTTCTCCCCTCTCTCATACCAAACTTTTCTCTGCGGGTATTATCGGTCAGCTCCCTCCAACTGTCGAACATATGCAGTTCATACGGCTGTCTTCGAAGCAGTCCTGGGCGTGAACTTGCCGGATTTTCATTGCCGTCGGTTTCTCTGGGCATCCAGAACTGGGTTGATCCACTCTTGACCTGATTTCTTCTGCTTGATGACGCATTCGTCTTCCGGTGGATTCACAGTATCCGATTTGGCGGCCAGAGGCGCTCGGATCAACTCAAATCTCCATGAGGCTTCCGGATAGTTCCCTGCGGGATGCGGTCAGCCTTCATATGATAAACATATGGCGGATAAAAAGACTGAATGCCGTCGTGAAGAGCACTCGTATAAGTCCAGTCATCAGCTGTCAATGTCATCCTGAGAGTGTATACACGAATTGACTATATGCAAGGAAAACAATTTCGGATCACGAACGGTGTGAAATAGTGATAGGCGAGTATACACTTGAGCACTTTATGGAATACTTTTTTTAAATATGTTTTTTTAATTAATACGGTTGCATATAATTATGACAATTTATTTTATGTCTGTCTCCCCCAACCTTCCTTTATTAGCATTAACATTATGATAGCACACCAACTCCATTTCCACGCTGGCTGAAAATTCCAAATAAATTACCATAATTTTTATTTAATAAAGGTAATATTTGTGTTGGTTAATGTAAGAACACTTTATTCGTCAAAAGATGGAAATCAATTTTTATTTTGTTTTGGTAGAATTTTAACTTAGCATATGTAGTTTAAAAGGACCCCAGTGAATGTTTGGTGAGGGGTTGAAATTAGCTGTTTTGATAGCAAAAGAGGGGCACCAAATAGCTCAATCGGTTTAATCGACTGACTA
>KB307841.1:105784-117826 GCA_000328365.1 Capitella teleta
TCTAGCCCATCCAGCCAATCACAGTTTGAATCTGAAGCTCCACCCCTTTCAGGTCAAGTGGGAGGAGCTAGAGCTGTGGGCGGAGCCTCTAGTCCTCAGGATGTGGAGCAGCGATTGGATAAACTTACGAGGTATTGTTTATTACACTTTGAAAAGCGATGCTCATTCACTCCGTGCAGTCAATTGACGCGTCTGGAGGATAAGATGAACTCGGACATTGCGATGATTCTGCATCTGCTTCGGAAGCAGGTCAGCGGGGACACCCCCAGCCCCCCTCCCTATCCCTCTGTTAACCTCCCCCAAGCTGAGCGACCGGCCGAACCGACCGCTCAGGTTAGTCTTCCGTCGGCTTCCGTGAAACAGCAATCCATTTCTTTGCTTCCCAGTCACCATCTCTACTGTCGCCCCCGGTAACGGTATCCCAGCAACGCATCCTGTCTCCTGAGAAACAGCGTCGCCTAGGGTTACCAGAGGGCGTTGACCTGCGAAACAGTGATGTGTAAACGTTTTTTTTTTTGGGGTAAAAGAGAAAAAAAAATCACTCCACTTAACTCTCATGAGGATCTCAGTATTCTGTTTTTTTTTCATTCTTTCTTTTGTACTGGATTTTTAAAACTTAATTCTGCGTGTTAATTTTATTTCTTGGTTGTTGATATACTTTTTTTATAATAATTATTATTAGGTGTTTGTGATTAGTTACGTCTACCTATTCAGCACCAGGTGCTCCAGTCATTTCTTCTTCTTTTTTGCTTTTCCCCTTTTTTTCGAAATACTTGAGTGCCAAACACGTCGTTTGTTATCCAAGGTCATGGTGACTATTATGGTGACCTTTAGAGAAAGTTGAATTTTGACTCAATTCAAAGATAAACTACTCTGCTCAAAAAAAATAATCATGAAATAAGGAAGACTTTTTTTATTTATTTATTTGTTTCTTGTTCCCACATTGATTTAACCCCGTGTTGATTTGAAATCCGGTATTTTGTTTTATTTTTTTCCTGCTCCTTTTATCCGGAATCCATTCCATTGTGCGTGCGTTTGAAACAAAATTTTTATTCCCGCTCTTATTTCGTGAGATGTGTAATTTTCATTCTTCTTAACCCGGAGCGGTGTTTACCTATCTTTATAAGAGTGAGAAGAGAAAGCGGTCAGACTTCCTTTAGGAATATTCAGTACGCAAACAAAAGATTTTTGCTTGGCGTTCCATTTTGAAATTTCAAACCTCTTCAATTTCCATGATTTTTTATATTATCTTATATCATATGTTCTCTGGGTGATAAATTAATGCTAATCTTATTTATTTTATTTATTGTTATTTATTTTCAATGTGAATAACTAATTTCCTTAGCACTAAAAGCAATATTCCAATTTATTCTTTTGAACAATCAAAGAAGACTTCTTGAATTATTACAAATCAAAATAATTTCGCAATCTGAGACCACTCGCACTCTTGTCCGTCTATGCAAATCATTCTAATTATGTAGTCAAATATGCTCATAATTAATCACTAATTATGAAATGGAAAAGTATGTGCATAATTGATCATATTGTGGTCATAAGTTTAATATGGGCGTATAATTTGAAAATTCCGCTTTTATCGTTTTTGTTTTCTACTCAGGGATAGCAATTGAATTTTAATCGCAAGGATTGAAGTTCTCCTTTGAATCTGTTTTCTCTCTTCCCTAACATGAGGAGTCATTTGATATAATTATGCCCTTCCCATAATATATCGCTTCCCCCCCTCTCCACATTTCCTGATTTAACGCCCAACTTTAAGGACAGTTATTTAAATAAAATATTGAAAAATACTTCTAATGTTGCAATTATGCGTTGTTTCTAGTGTTTTCCTTTATAAACTAAAGAAGGAAAAAAAATCGGTTTGTTTTTTATTCACAAAATTCAATAAATTAACCAAATACCGGTACGCATTTTGATTTACCCCCGTTATTGGTGACAGTTTTGAAATTGTAGCGTACATTATTCAGAACACAGCGTGTTGTCACAACAGAATATTCACAATTAACATGGGAGATCAAAAACAGGTGAGAAAAATAATGTTGACACATTTGTATGTAAATGAAATACATCTTGACTGAGCGTTGCCCTAATACCACAAATAAAAACAGATACGAAAACAGTGCTTCAATCGCTGTCACTGCCTGAAGTATCGCTCAAATGAAGGTCTTCACCTGCAAGAAAAAAATCATGGATGTGACCAAGGAAAATTTTAAGGCAAAGCAATAATTAGGGCTTTCTCTCTGGGCAAAAACTTCAGAGCCACACAACCGCCAGTCGCTTCAGAAGCACAAGGAGATCTCTGCCATTGCGGGTATGTGCTTGAACAAACTGAGAAAAGAAGCCAAGCAAAGGAATCAAAACAGTGGATGAAAAGAGGCATGGTGGGGTTTTATGGCCCAACCCAACCCGTTTGGGTGACACGGGCTCCAGAACAGAAGCCCACGACAAGGGTTTCCCTCTCTTGTTATCGATAAATCCCAAGGGTTCTCAATCCTGCATACCACCATAGACAGAAGTACACAGCCCCCAGCCTTGTTATGCAGTTGGGCAGCACTGCAGAGTCACCGAAGAATTACAATTATAATTCACAATCATAACGTCAGCGAACCCGAGACCTCGACCTCCGCGATAGGCATGGGACTGCTGTCAGCCGGTCGACTGAGCTACTCTGTACCCCTAGAGTGGAAGAAAGGAGAGACCTTATCATCACAACATTCACAAAAATGACGACCATACAGCGATTGACAACAAAGCAATAGCGTCATTATTGGCTCTTCTTCTCCGGTGGTTTTCGGTCCACCATTATGTGACCATTCAGCAGCAAACAAGAGTTTTACATAATTCTTCTTGATGAAAGCAATCCAGGGTCACTCTCACAATGCACAGCAAACAATGAGCTGCGTTTACTCTGAGCTGCTTGTTCAGCAGCCATTATTACGTCAATCTGAAGTCTTTCCGGCTCAAAACGCAAAGAAGCAGTGTCAGACACAGCAGAAATAACGGAGCCCCGGATCGAATTAGATTTAACGTTGATAAAACGTAGAATGATAAGGTTTTTATCAAGAGGCTTTGGTCTGCTTATCTCGAATGAGAGCGGGCATTGAATGCAGGATGGCGACAGAGAAAGGAAAGTCTCAGTTCTAGGATGCTACTCACGGTAGGCCACCTCATTATTAATTGATTTTCTTTTAACTGAATGCATCTATCAAATCTATGCCAGACTGTCAACTTAACATTCATTGATGCAGTGGGGTTTTCTACTCAAAATGAATACTGGTAGAAAATAATTAATTCTGGCTTACTTTGAGCTGTCAATTACATGTATTTCATTGCGTTAAATCCTGGAATGGTTACAATTTATTACAACCCCACACTTGAGCCAAATCAATTCATGAATAACAATGTACATTCCAATTCCAAATCTAACAGAGACATTCAATATTGCAACACATATCGATCATCGTCGATTGATGCATTTTTTCCCGTCAAACCTGTCAAGAAATATTGACCTCCAAATAATTGCAATGAAGAACAGAAGATGACCTAGTCTAGAAAGGGAATTACACAACAGAGGTCAGGGTTCACTCAACAGCACTTGTTATGATGTAATTCACCGACATTATGTACACGATGCAAACATGATGATATCCTGTTTAGTTTCCATGATTTCTCATCCGCAGTAACCATGACGTCCACCACAGAGCCCATCCCCTTGACAACCGAAGTCTCCGCCCCTAGCAACCAGACTCCAGACGGCTTCCTCATGAGCATCCTCATCATAGAGGGCGTGATTGGGGTTTGCATCATGTGCAGCAATGGCCTCGTTTTCAGCATGTTTTTTCGAAATAAGAAACTGCGCACTAGAGTCAGCAACTCGTACCTGCTTCAGCTGACGGTGGCGGACTTCTTTGCTGGATTATTTGCCTTCTTCCACATCGTGTTTGCTCTGGTGCCGGTGCTGAAGCTGTCCGAGTGGGGCTGTCTCTTCTACTACTGCGCCATGATGTACGTCTGCGCCGTGTCCATGATGTCCCTAATGGGAATCACGCTCGATCGCTTTGTGGCCATTGTCTACCCCTTCTACTACCGCACGCATGTTGGACACAAAAGGACGCGCATCTACGTGACGGCCATCCACGCGCTGCCGCTCGCCATTTGCATTTTTGTGCCCGTGCTGTGGCATCGTGAGTTGAGTGACGATGACCTTTGTGACCTTGTGAGCATTCTTCCCATGGAGTACGTGGCGGGAATCCTGGCTCCGTTCTTCTTTCTCTTGGCAGCAGCCAAAATGGTGCTCTACGTCCTCATTTACAGACGCACGCAAGAACGCGTGCTGCTGTTTCGCCGTTTATCCAGTACGATGAAGAACCAGAGCATTTATCAGCACCACCAGGAGAGGGCGCATCAGCAGAACATCAGCCTTGCCAAGACGGGCGCTCTGGTTGTGTCGCTGTTCTTCATCTGCTGGTTGCCGTTCTTTATTGTTACGTTGGTTCAAATCGCAGGTGAACATTTGAGCCGAAAGATGGAATATGTGCGCATGGCCAGCTTCCTGCTCATTCTGCTGAGCAGCTTCGTCAACCCCGTCATCTACATCTTTCGCATCCCTGCATTCCGCAAAGAAGTCTTACGGGGAATGTGCAAAAGCAAAGACACAACCATCGCGTTGTCACCCGGGGAAATTGAGCTGGGGGAAAGTGCACCCAATCAGAACAACAAACAAATTGATCCGAAAAAAGAACTGGTGGCGACTGTATCAGAAGGTGGCTCAAGCGGGTACCACAATAACTTTGACCACAAACGACTTCTGCGGAGGTCAGCCTCAGAGGGCGATATATTAGACATCGAGAGAAGCAACTTAAATCAGAATAATCATTTGTGGAATTCCGCAACAGATGACGAATGGCTTATTCCGATCAGAATTAAAAAAAAGTGGATGGAATTTCATGGAAAAAATTTACAACCAAACAGCTGTAGGAAAGTTGAGAAGAGAATCAATTTTCAGGACGAAAGAGTGAAGACATGCTGTCATGATGAGATGAATAAGGTAATTTGGGAATGCACTAGACTGTAACTTTTAACAATTCAATAAATATTTGCTGATTATTTTCACAAGACAGAGCATTAGCTTAGTTTTGAATGCATCACTGAAGCAGGAAATACGTAAAATATTCAAAACCAAACTCGGTGGCCTGACTGCTGTGTCTATAGAAACGGTCAGAGTACTGCTAGAGCCGGTATTCTCTTTTTGTGTAAAAAAATGTTTAATGGATAAATCAGCGACATGTGTTCAATTGAAGGCACTCTGCCGAACAATAAATAACACTTAATTGTGTGAATTACGCTGAGGGTGTGATGAGTGCTCAGCTTGACGATCGTTCTCTGAGAAAGAAGCATGGACGGCTGATTAGCAGAGCAGAAAACTCAGAGCCAAAGAAGGTCACAGTCATCCGTCACCAGCGATATGCTTCAGCTTAAAATTATCGTGGACAAAAGAGCAGATGGGACAAAAGAAACTAATAATAGATAACAAAGGAGGAGTGTGTGATAAGGAACCAGGTCAAGATATCTTCCCTGCTTCTATCTCTCCATCCGCAAAATCCGTAACCAATAGCAACAGAAATGGGCAAACAAAATAACAATCAACCGAGATCATATCGATTACCCATAATTGAGTCACGGGAAAAGAACGGGTGATCTACGGGGACCGTGTTGAAGGACTGGGGTCAATCTATCACGCGATGTTTTTCATTCGCACTTGCAAACGACACAGTGTCTACTCACTTAGCGTGCTCAGGAAAGGTGGTCGTTCTCCCGATGAAGACACGGGCACTGTGGGAGCAAATATTGAATGAGGCGTATCGTTTAGCAGAACAATCGAACCGGATGCCTTATCAGAGTCAGAGTCATCGCTGTCTGTCGCTAAACTCATGTCGGAATCAGCCATTTCTTCCACAGGAGGCACTGTTGGGAATATTATTTAATGATAACGAATTTTATGAGATTAATTTATTAACTCACTGTGAGGAGGAGAAATTTCTTTCACAATTTCATTTGTTTTTTTCTCTTCTTTTCTTTTTGGTGGGGATGGTGGCTTCACTTTTGTTTCCACTGGAGTCAGAGGTCTACCAGCCTGTTGGGCCGCTCGACTGGAATTCTCGAGTCTGTAAAGACACAAAAAAAATGCCAAAAATTCACTTTCGTTAAGCTTGGAAGTTGGAACGAGGAATGTGAATTTGATATTTGAGATAATACCATAGGTCAGTTTTTCCTGCTCATCACACAATTTTGATCATGAATGTCTTCAATGAATAATAAGAATATTTCTCACAGTGACTACAAGAACTGTTATCACTGGAACAACGACCTCCAAATAATATATGTATTATTGAAATACATCAATTGGAGCATCAGATCTTTTGTGGTTCTGAGTCTACTTAGTGTTGTATCTTCTTATAACCAATGTATGAATAACAAACGGAGTGTGGGTGTGTTTTGCTGATCTCAGGATAACGAATGTTTCATCTCAGATATCCCTAGTCTATTTCTGGTCAAAGTAAAATGTCTAAGTGTAGATATGTCTAGATAAACACCAACTGTCCTCAGAACATGTATTTGGAAGCAAAGGACTATAATGCATAAACATACACATTTGCAAACCAGTACTTGAGCACTGCAGTGTATGGCTCTCAGTGCACGGCTCTGAGTTTCATAGTTTACTATTTAATGAACCTTACCAATTATTCAAAGATAAACTTGTTGAAGTGCAGGCTGAATAAAAGTAGTCATTTCGAACTCACACTTCACTGACTGATGGGGTTTTACGGCTTCACCCAAACCATTCGCATGATACAGGCGCCAGAACAGAAGGCCCGGGACCGAGGTTTCCGCCAACTCTCATCAATAAATCCCAAGAGTTCCTTATCCTGCATACCACCATAGGCAGTAGTACACAGCGCCCAGCCTTGTTACGCAGTTGGGCAGCACTGCAGAGTCACCGAAGAATTACAATTATAACGAGTTACAATAATAATTCACAATCATAACGCCCGTGTTCTGATCGGGTCTCGAACCCGAGACCTCGACCCCCACGGTCGGCACAGGATTGCAGTCAGTCGGTTAAACCGACTGATCTATTCGGTGCCCCTCAAACTCACACTTCATCCAACCCCTACTCTTTTTCACTTTTCACAATTATCAAAAAAAAATTATTATCAATAATCACACTTCTTTTCTTTTGTCTCTGCATTGCAATTGAACATAGCAAGCTCAAGTTATTTAACTTATTTCTATAACGTTAGCTTTGCTGATATTTAATGTTATATAATTAACGGCAAAAGGAATATCTTCTGATACTATAAATTATAGTATATAGTGGTGCCTAAACCCTTCAGAAATACCCACAGTTGCCTTCTCATTCTTCATTCGCACTAAACTATCCCCATCAATCAACAAAAATAACAAAACGTCAAAATTCATCTTAAAACAAGATATGCAATTTATGAATACCTTGTTAAAAATATCACAGAAATAGAGATGAGATGAATCGAGAAACAACCAGGAATTTAAAATGCATTAAATTTTAACTCAAAATTTATCACAGAAATCCATAACAAAAAACTGAGGCGCTTCATGGACACTTCTTTGCCATGTACAGTGTAATCACGTGGTCCATGGCGTCCTGAAGTCTCTGAACCTCACCCGTGATAGAGCGTGTGGAAACCAAATGCTTATCATAATTAAACGACAAAAATGCCGCAAGGTCACAGAGCTCATCATCAGAGAACATCAAGCGCTGGGTGACCTTGCAGTGTTCCTCTGGGTGGTCCCTCTTCAGGTCCTCAATCCAATAATTATGCCTCAACTGTGGCCTGCGACTAGCATCGTCCATGTGCGACGTGAGGAATGTCTGAATTTGTTCTTTGGATTCCTTCGCAAAGGAAACAAGATCTACAGATGGTGCTGCTGGTTCAGCCAGTGGTGTTGGACGCGATTTTTTTCTGCGTTTTCTTGGTTTTTTAGTCCTATGAAATGCGTTGATTGAAGAAGAAATACTACTTTCACTTCCACCACTACTCTTGTTCTTTTTCTTTTTCTTTCTCCTCCGTTTTTTCTTTTTGGGTTTTTCTGGTTCTAAGTTCTCTCTCTCAGTGGTCATGCTCAATTGAGTCTCAGACTTCACTTCACTTTCTGTCGTTTCCGTCGTATCCATTCTGTGCTCCTCTGTTGTCCTTTGAAGAGCGATGACTGAGGAAACGCAACTTTTGCTTTCACAATAACTCTTCCCTTTCTTCTTCATCTTGGGATTATTTTCTTCTTGTTCTAAGTTCTCTTTCTCAATCCTCATTTGTGTTTTAGATTTTACTTCCCTTGCTGGACAACTACCAATTTTGATCGCATCTGAGTTTGTTTCAGTGTTGTGAGTTTTCGTTTGCAGATGTCTGTTGCTTACCCTGGAATGAGAGCCAGGGTGAAACAACGGTCAATTAAAACTTGCTTGAACAAATTAATTTCAAGAACAAAACAAAACCTCACAACATCTTGTAACAAATTCAGCTCTTTGAATAATTAACACTTTTGCCCTCACATTACCATGCAAACGATCGCCTTTCATTGATTAGATTTTTTCCCCATAAAAAACAGGTATTTTACTATTTGGAGGGCCCTCCAAAATACCTGTTTTTTATATGGATTAGAACATTCAATTGCTGCTGTTGGACCAATCATCCGATTCCATAAAGACTCTCGTATGCAAATATAATTGGATGGTGCTTACAATGACGTAATGTTCAAGGTGCAAATACCAGTTTACGACCCGCACTAAGTCTAGTAATTCAAGGAAATTAAGAAATGTACCCAGGGCTCAAAATAAGACTCAACTGCGAGTAAAAAATTTCTTGACAAGTAAAAATATAAAGAATGGTCATCAGATGGCGAGTAAATATTTAGCTCTCCAAATAAAATGTAAAGGACAAATTCTTTAGTCAACCCCAAGCAATAGGTTGTTGCTTAATCTCCAGTTAAAAAAACTGTACCCTGTGAGCTCATGCAGGCGCCTAATAAAATGCAAGGAAGTTTGAAGTAGCCATGTTGACGCCAGATCAGACGAGTCAATTGTCAGGAATTCCTGACAGGTCACCCAATTGGCATTTTCCCAAGACAGACCACTCGGTGGATATTCCATGAGCAGTCAAAAGTTTGTTCTTTAAAAGTATGAATCAGCTTATTAAATATCCAGGTGATTGTCTTGGGAGTAGGCCAATTGTGTTCCTTTCATTTCATTTATTACATTTAAAAAACTCATAAGGAGTGCTTGTACTATAACCACGCCCCTAGGTTGGTCACCTGACCATGTATCAAATCCTGATTGGCTGGAGACATCTTATGATACATGCAGATGCAAGGGCTCGTTGGTGAAGAAATATTCCCAAAATAGAATTTCAGAATAATTAGCATATGATTTAAATATAATTATTGCTCTGGGAGCCTCATACTAGAAAATCAATATTGTAGGTTGATCTGTCTTCATGGCAACAGGAGAGGGGAGAGGGAGGGATATTACTAGAACTTTTTGAAGCCTCTTACTCTCTCCCACATTATTATTTCAGCTTGTAGGTGTACTCACACATTAATTTTAAGGGGAGAAACTATATATGCACTGATATAGGTGGAATTATAGGATTTTCGTTCTATATATAAGCAGGCATCTCTTGTTTGACTCATTCACACCCAGCAGTGATTGTACCTTAAAGCATTTGTGGCTGCAAGTGTTGAATGGTGCATTATGCTCTGCTACTCTGTGTGCTATGTAGGTCACTTATACTACATGTACTATAAATGACTTTATGCTTGCACTGCTGTATGCTTGCTCTGCACTTTAATAGTTGAAGGGAGAGAGTGAGCACTGTGAATGCTGCTAAAAATACCTTGGTACAACTGCGCATATTTGGGAATTCATTGATATCTCGCCGAATCCAAAGCTTTGGCCAGCTCAAATACACACACACAAACACACACACACACGTAAGCTGACCTTGTCTTCTTGAGCCGTATATCAGACGCAAGTCGTTCTAAAGTGATCTCTCCGGTGGTGTGATCTATTATGAGGACACACTCCTTCTGGCATGGACGCTTGTTGCCTTTGAATACCGTGTGAGACGTCCCTGAACCCTAAAGTAAGCAAAATTAAAAATACATTCACAAAGTTTACAACTCGTCTCTGACCTCAACATGGGGGACTTCAACTGTCACAGACGAGCCCTTCCCAACAGACACGTTTGCTGCTCGCGTCGTATCTACAGACGCTGGTTTGAAGTCATCTATTTGATCAAAAGAATTTGATTGCAATTCAGGATGAGATGCAATTCTCACATCTGATGGAGTGAAAAGCTACAGAGTTATCTTTGGCAAAACTTCCACCCAGTTTCAATTCATGGATATCGGAGTCATGGATGCCGATCTTATCTGCCATAGTGCTGGGAAACCTGGAAATAAAAGTGTCATTAACGAATATCTGTGAATCAATTGATCAAGAAGTTTCACAGAGCAATTCCCTAAATTGCAAATCATGAGTACCTGAAATAAGTTTGTAGGCATTTATTTCACATTATTCATCATGAATACAACTTTAGTTCAGCTCTTAACATCATCTGTGGTGTTTGAGCAGATACTGGTCTTAAATCTTAATTTGAAATTTACTCCTTCCACCATGCCCACAACATGGTTGCCATGGCAATCCATGCATTCTGGGTAAGGGGGCCACATAGAACAAATTAGTTTCTGGGCAGCTTGCTACAAAGGGAGTCACTGATGAATGATGACGCTAAAACTACAACACCTCCACAGTAGCAAAACTCTGCAGTTCCTTCTCGTCTACAATGTGATTAAGCAGAGGTATATTTATATAAAATTAGAAGGCTAGTGTAATATAATTGTTGGTGAAAAATGATTTTTCATAAGGGTAGGCTAGCTTTGTATGGTTATATAATGTTATTCCATATGCCGCATATTTATTTTAAAATAGGCCAAAAGGCATTTGTTTAACTACCTGGCAACCCTTGTGGCGCTTAGGTAGGCCTATCAAATGCTGCATGAATATGCGGCATATATCATATGGTCTGCCATATTAAGCTCGCCGATCCTTATCATAAAAAATCGCCTTTCACCAACAATAACCGACTAATTTTCTCATGAATGCATCAAAAAACATCCATTCTAATCATATCTCACGTCAATAGTTGTTGACCCCGCCAAAAAAATATTCCGTTTCCAACTTTTTACACGACGCCGCCTGATTTCCCAGAAGGCAAGTTATAAAGTTACAGACCTGTAATCCTTAGACATAATGTTAAACTTACAGGCTTGATGTTGAAAATTCCTTATTAAGTCAAACAGACTATCAACATACACATGCATGCAGTCTTAAGTTGGTAATGGATGCATATGAAGAATATCAAACACTCACCTTGTAAACCTCATTAAAAAAGCATAGAAAAGTAGTGATGATTTTAGTGCAAATGATCATCCACAAAAATTGGAGTGGAGAGTCAGTTATTATAATTTTATTATGTATACAATTAACACAGATGCTTTCCTAGGCTTAATTTTGAGGTCTGTAACATGGGATTACAGGTCTGTAACTTTAGTCACTTCCTTCCCAGAAAGGCCCAGCGAAATTTCAATCCGAGCTACGCACTGCTGGCGGATATTTTATTTACACTGCATAACGTTCGCGGCTGCCAGCAATTTTCTCAGTAGGACGTTGGTGATATGAAAAAGAGTTCAACAAAAAAATCTCAAATCCGGATCGCTTGTTCAAGTTGTTCAACTTGTTTTGTGTGGTCTTATTTAGCCTCGGAATCCTGAAGCAACTAATTAAGGCTTATGTGGTCCAAGGAGGTAAGCAGGAGTTAAGTGCCTTACCCAAGGACACAAGGTTGGTGGCTGGCTTCGAACCTCCAGTGGCCAGCGCCAAGCCCTTTCGAGGCGAGCACGCTAACCACTCGGGCACCACCTCTCCCTTGTGTG
>KB307841.1:118071-138756 GCA_000328365.1 Capitella teleta
GCGATGGTCACCCCTTCAGCTGAAAAAATCCTCATAATAACATTATTAATAATAATGATAAAATTAATATTAATATTAATATTAATCAGACCTGTCAAGGTCCCAACTCTCAAAATCGTGAGGAAAGCTACATGCTAGAGCACACGATCCAGGATCAACCACAATTACCAGATGTCAGGCCCCGCGCCCCCTTTCCATACCACCCCCCTTACATTTTTGCATCTGTTAAATTTACATGTAAAACACAGTTCAACCACTTAACGGGCGTTATGATTATGAATTGTAATTGTAATTAACAAGCACATTAAAGGAAGTGATGTGGGACAGGAGTCAGTGGACATTAATTGGGGAAATATAATATACACACAGGAGGAAATATATACACAGGATTAAAAAAAACATTCCACTAAACTACAAGCACCAAAGCCCAGAACTACTACACCGTTCCAGACCATTCAATGCAAATTAGAAAAGCAAATCATGAAATGAGGCTTAAGCAACTAAAAATACTACTCAACACCGTACAGTGTACACCATAAAGTCACCTAACTTTGATTTTAGGGAATAAAATTCCCAGAGACCCCAGGGAATCTGAATGGAAAAAATATATTAGTGAAATAACAGAAACAAATAGTGACCAACAATGGAGAGAAAAAAAATTATATGGATGAATGCACCTTGTTGTATGCCCAGGTAGATGACAGGTAGTAGACCCGATAAAAATAGGAAGTTCTGAAAATTCGTAAGGAATGCTCCGATTTTCGTGAGATCGTGAGGAGGGGTCTGAAATCGGGAGTCTCACGATTAAATCAATAGAAGATATTAAGATTCAACGGGAACAAATGGCTAACAAATTTTCAAAATAAAAGATCCTATCACTATCAGGATCCAAGAAATTCAAGTCAATCAAAGATCAAGAGTTGAGTTTTCTCACATAATTAAAAAAATGCTAATCTTAAAAGAAAAAAAAACTTTGGATTTTTTTTCAGTCAAAGTGGAGTCAAAGTTGAAGTGTATTTATGAGCTGCACAAATTATAACTTTCATGTGTTAAATTCCTCGTGTCACGCGTGGCTTGGTAACTTGTAGAGCAAACTGCAAGTTGTTATTCAACTTTGGCGTTAATGCTTGCTTGCATATACGTTTTGAAATGTTGAACATTGTACTATGAATGTTGTATATGATTGGGACAAACTGAGTCAATGAGCAGTTTTAGTGAATGTTAGTGATTATAATGACGATTGATCAAGCTATTATTATTATGAATGATGAATAAATATAAAAGATAAAATTTATTCTTATTTTTATGAAGCGCAAAATTCGCAAAGTGCTCAAACACACTGCGGCATGGTACACATTAAATGAAGCATGTGAATAGCAAGATATAAAAAGATATTTAAAAACAGATAAAGGTTGTGTAGCATGAATGCAAAAGGGTAATTGGTTCCACAAACGAGGTGTGACATGACTAAAAGTAGTAGAGTAAAACAGGCGTGATCTGGTGAAAGTAACACAAATAAACGTTAAGCATTTTGCGATCTCATGCCCGAATTAAAATCAGAGGGGTAAAGAGTCAAAAGTTCGCTCAGGTAACAGATATTTCATGAAGATATCAAAGTCATAAAGATAACTTAAAAAAAAAAAAAAAAAATTCGCCGCCTAACAGATTGTTAGTAAAGCGCCTATATTAAGAATTATTTATATATATCTTCCTTCAATGCACGTGTTGGTTTTGCGTAGGCCGCTTTGCATGCCTATTCCTCTCAATCAACATGCAACTGTTGCAACTATTGTACGTAATCATCTCATTTTTTACTTAAACGCATGCACACCTTAGTATTACAGTAACGTGACAGGCTTTCCATATTCATTCTGATGAAATATGATATTGTAATATTTCCGACTTGAAGGGGAAGGGGGGATCATTCGCGTTGCATGCGTTTCTTGTACAATTTTATACATGGGAATGCATTGCAAACGTTATACAAAAATATCGTTTGTAAGAGAGGACTGTTCGCTAGAGGAGCAAGTGTACTGTTCATCTGTAACAGTAAATGATGACGATAGGATGGCCGATTTCTCACACCTAAGTCTAATGGTTTCCCAGGAATACACACCGCGTCTCAATGATGTCACGCATGGGGGGAGAGCGTTTGTGCAGTGTTTGCACAGATCACTGGGTCCAGGCTTCATACGTTGCATAGATGCTGAGAAGGGGAGGAGAGGAGGAGGGGAGGAGGGACGTTGAGACTGCTGAGTTGATGGTCTTGTTTGCCAATCGTTCTCAATCAAACATTATCTTATTTGATGAAGGAATGTAAATAGCGGACAAGAGTGGACCAGCCAGCGTACGTTACTGCTGCTCTTGTCCTGCTTTCAGCCGAAATTGGTCAGTTTTGGCATGTTTGCTGGGAACTGTCATGTTTATGATGATTTGGAAACCACCATTTCCAGACTACCTGCTGAGAATGATATGCTACAAATGCACCCTTCCTGTTGAAACAAGCGATGCACATGCCGGTGCTACTGCTTGCCTTGCATCCACCCATGCCAACTTACGAGGGTTGTTTGAAACGTTCTCTGCCTAACATAGAACGCGCAACACAAAAAGATGGGGAATTTGGAGGTTAGATAGAGTAACTATTCACAAGATCACATGTAGCTTTTTATTTCCCTGGCATAAATACTTTTCGGGAGCCAAAAGTTTGATTTGTGGGCCTCTCATAACACTTTCATACAACATATGATGGCTAATATTAAACGAGTATATTGTTTGTGTGTTGGTTATGCTACGATGAAAATTAGATGGAATCTTATCAACAAAACATTAGGTTAACACAGAAATTGCGTTTGCTTGGTGCATCAAAAAGACTGCCTATTTTTCATCATTTGACAAAAAATCCACGCAGCCATTTAAATTAATTATTCTTCCACATATGTCGAATAGTTATGTTGTGTGGAAGAGACATTTTACATTTGCTGCTGCTTAATAATTTGCCTTAACAATAATTTACTTGAATATATGTCACTATACATGTGTGTCTAAAAGAATAGTTTAGAGTGTCAAAATATTGTCTGTACCCACATATTTATGCACAATTCTGGATAATTATATTACTCCATTTTAACAATGTTTTACATCATTCAAATTGGTGCCAGAGATCATCACGTGACTTTCTTGAGAATTCAGCGCTTGCAACTTTTATCCAAAAAGCTGATCTATTTTCAAGTCAAAATTCATCATTCTATCCCAGATGTTAGGCTGAGAACTGTTTGAACAACCTTCGTACATACTGTGAAATCTCGATGTGTTGAACATCCATACCGCGAATGTCTGTCTGTGTCAAAGTGTTTTTGAAGTCCTGACGATTTTCCTGTACTTTACTATTAGCATTTACATCTGTCTCTCGAATGTTTCATTCTCAAATTTATTCCTGTGTTTTCTGTGCCCCCGAGACACATATTTTCGATCTATAGCTCAAAGTCGAAAAGTCCTATAAGCAAATTTCTCACTTTGATTACTTCAAAGAGAGTTAAAAACAGGTGCTTACAAAGTATCAAAACATTACCGCCCCCACAAAGCAGTTCACAGCCTTTATTTCTCCTCTGGTTAAGCAACGACCAAAGCGCGGCTGACTCCAAAGATCAATGGACTAATAGTATGGATCTCAACTAAGGCATTGTTGTTGGTGTGCTTGTGATGATCTTTAATGAATTGCCGACAAAAGACAGCACGCATTCGAAGCTAGAGTTAATTAAGGAAATTCAGCCTTAGATCTATTATGAACTTTATGGCAGCTTTAATATCAAAGCACACACCAATAATATCAAAGATGTTTGTTTAGAGTGTTTGGGTTCCATGAGAAACATTATAAATCTAACGACCACAGTCTTCAGCATCGTTATCAGCATTGCTATGGCTACAAAACGCAAACTCGACGTGAAGACACTGGAGAACTTGAAAGCTGCAACAATCTTCCGTGAAATGTTTTATTTCCAAGAATTAGATATTATTTATAGTTTTTTACATTACTTTTTTTATTTATATTTGTAAATTAAAAATTTCAATCATGAAGTCAAAACCTCTCATAGTGCATAACACATATCGTGAATCATAACGTCAGAACACAGTTTGAAATCATATCGGTCGTATCATAACAGCCTCGATCTGTCCTTCAAAGTATCCCTAAGTCAAAGTATTTGAGCTAACCCCAAGAACTTTGACACATCTAGGTTTTACTGTGAAAATCCATTTCAAGGCATCGATTGTTATGATGAATACATAACAGAAATTTCTGAAATGTCACAGGTGTACTCCACTATGGTTAGCACTTATCAATACTCTATAATCATTGATGATGCTAATGGTAATAATTTTTGGCATTTCAATACAATTTACCAATTTTTATGAGCCACTGCATGTTTGGTACAATCATTTAATATCATGATGTTAGTTGGAGTTACAAATGGTTCTCGCTGTTCAAAGCTACAACGTCGGGCCTGAGCAGTACAGTCAACTTCAGTGATCATCAAGTCATGTGTCGATTTCTCTTGTAATATAAACAGAGCTTGAGCGTGAGCTTTAGTAATTTGGATCTTCCACATTATATGACGTCATTATAGTGAGCTTAAAATAAACACGTAAACACAACAAGGGATTCCCCTGTCTCCGTTTCCTGATTTCATTTGCACCTTTTTTTTTTTGCGCTGCATACCTGGCGGCCCACGTCAACCGACAGTCTTAGTGAATTTTCGAAATGTCTACCCCTGATTATATTGGGGCAGGTGAGGGCGAACACAATTCTGTTATGTCTGTAACTCTGTTTCCGTTTCAACTTACAACTGGCACCTTAATTATTATGGTTATAGGGCCTACAGCTTATAGTTACCTGGTTACAGTTATACTTATAGCATCGCCTGCTCAGCCTCAGGTTCATGAACTATGATGAAGCTCACCCAATAAATATTATAACGAGTCAATAAATAGAACAGATATATCGGGCGAGGTGTGTATACTTTGAGATCCATGACGTCTTGCAGTATTGAGCAAATTGAGGTAATCAATGAATAATTACTGAATTAATTTGACAACGGTGACAACCTTAGCAGCCACCTGCATTGTCACTGAGTGACTTACTGTATTGTCTTGGTTATAAGCACCCTCCTAATTAAACGCGCATCCAACCTTTTTCAAACCAGAAATTGATTAATTTATGTACAGGCCTATACCAGTGCCAAGGTATTTAATTAAATACTATTTATAGCAGCAAACTCTGTGCTGACATCTCACTTTAACTGTTACAAGCAGTGTCAGCAATCTTAAGTTTTGAACAAGTTGTTTTGTCTTCATTCAGGAAATTATAAGAGGCATGTTATACACAGACAGCTCGCGATATCACTGCTTGTCGATTTCACAAGTAGAACTCCTTATCAGCGCAAATTTTTTTTCCTCAACTGCATGAGTGAAGATTATAAGCCCATAAGACGCAATGCACTACATTGTATACTATCAGCAACCATGTTTGGTGCAACGGCTGCTACGTACTGTCTAATCTAAACTCTATTGTTGATTAGACAGAAATACACTCTGCTTGACCTTGTAACAGTGCTTGGCTTGATTGTCATGTGAGATTGTGTTATTCAATAAATAATTTAATATTATAAATATAATAATCCATCAACTACCACAAGTATATGACTCATGTATTATTAGGAATTAGACATATGCTTGCATGTAATACTTTGAATACTATAGACAATTAGACCATTTGCCAATTAAGGGTAACTCAATTAACATATTAAGTAATGGATATCTACATACCGGTAATATACAGAGTTGGTCAAAAGTAGTCTATCTACTCCATGTTAATGATTTTAATGCTTTCCAATGATGCTACGCATTTCTGAGAAAGTGTCAGGAATAGATCACATTGTAAAGATCATGCAAAGATAAGAGAAATAAATACTATTGTTGATTAGACAGAAATACACTCTGCTTGACCTTGTAACAGTGCTTGGCTTGATTGTTATGTGAGATTGTGTTATTTAATAAATAATTTAATAGTATAAATATCATAATTCATCAACTACCACAAGTATATGACTCATGTATTATTATGAATTAGACATATGCTTGCATGTAATACTTTGAATACTATTAGACCATTTGCCAATTAAGGGTAATTCAATTAACATATTAAATAATGGATATCTACATACCGGTAATATACAGAGTTGGCCAAAAGTAGTCTATCTACTTCATATAAATGATTTTAATGCTTTCCAATGATGCTACGCATTTCTGAGAAAGTGTCAGGAATAGATCACATTGTAAAGATCATGCAAAGATAAGAGAAATAAATACTTGGTATGGTTAGTCTAACATGTCATGCTATCATTTGTATTCCAAAATATTTAGGCCGATTTATCACAATAAATCGAGTGCACTCATTATTTCTGGCGACAAAAGGGGCCTCGGACCATGAATAACCTCCATTGAATGCATAATTAAGATAACGCTCTCGTACTATTGTTCTGTTTAAGAGTGCTGTTGTTGTGACAGTATAGCACAAGTGTTTATCTCCTAAGTCAAAACAAAACAGAGAGATTGTATTGAAGCGTCATACAAGAGATGAAATTCATTAATGCTCGTTCAGGGGCTCATTTGATTTTGCTCTCTTCGCGTTCTCTCACCACTCGCATTTATATGTCCCTCCCTCATTCAAAATTTACTTTTGACATCATTTCTTGGCATAACTGGGTGCAGAATAACATTGTCAATCCATACCAGGCAGTTATGTTTTGGAATAATTGATGCATTTTAGCAAATTTTAGAGTTTAGTTTTTGACATGGAGTAGATAGGCTACTTTTGGCCCACTCTGTATATATATATTCTGCAGCACTAGTGAATTCTGTTTCCCTAAAAATATTTATTCTGCAGATGACAATATGGAGAAGATGATTGAGGATTTGCAAACAGGTTCTTCAAAAGATGAAGTCGAAACACAGCTAACGATCGGCAGACATTTCCTGAAGAAAGGAGATTCTGTTTCAGATGAAGAATCTTCAAAGCTCTACGAGAAAGGAGTTCAGTGGCTCATCAAGGCTTCTAAACAGGGAAGCAGAGACGCAACTCAGCTGCTGCTTGAATGCCTGGAGAACCAGAAAGGTGAGGAAGCAATGTAATTTATGCTAATTAAGCTGAAAGGTTCTTGAAATGAAGTCCATTCATGGAGTTCAACGCCAACTGATCTTGTATTTATGTTTTTGCAGGTCTTGCTGATGACAACATTGAGGACATACGCTGGTGCCTTGAAACTCCGGATTTTGAGAAGAATGCCAGAGAAGCGGCCAAACGTCTTTTCCACACGCTGAATCCGAGCAGAATGCGGATGACGAAGGAGGACTTCATGCAGGGAATTGCAAACCTCACGATGAGCAAATCGGAGAGGAAGCTGCTCGAGAAAGCTGGTATGTATTTGTGTCTTTTTTAATGGTGTGGTTTCATGTTTTTATTTATTTGTACTCAAAGTGAAAGGCGATGATGTTGGGGAGGAGGATTTCATCAATAAGATCATGAAGCGTCTCCATGGCAGCAGTCGTCCTCAACTCTCAACTTCTGATGACGTCAGCCAAGAAGTTGGTTTTGAGACCGCCACTCCGTTTCAGAAGGTGCGAGCCCACATTGAGGTTCTTAAAGAATGATTTTTCTGTTGCACACAGATCACAAAATATCCCACCATGACGCTGGCTTGGATTGCTAACTACACTGTGGATGCGGCCGGGAGTCAAGGGCGTGTGTGGCTCTACTCCATGATCCCTACTCATCAGATCTACATGCTCCTTGTTTTCTTTGTCTACAGTTTAATCTCGCTGGACGTCATACTCTGGGTGCTTCCACTTCTCATGTTCTACATCTCGTTCATTGTGATGTTGGTTTGCACTCTGCAAATGCTGTATGGTAAGAAAAAGTTGAAAGATGTTAAAGCATTGGCAGAATTGCTCAACCGATTTAGTGACACTATTCACACGGAAACTGCGGCTTCCATGTATTCATGGAGCTCTCTGACGCCCTATCTGAGTTTCTTTGTCGCTCTTTTATTTAGCGTGATGTCACTGTCGATGGCTGATCGTACTTGGGTCCCTTGTTCTGAGTTCACGTTGGTTTCGCTGCTCCTCACAATCGCTTCGTTCTTTGCGTTAAGCGATAAATTTGACTACTTGTCAATCTTGTCCATACTCTTTGACAACATCTCTATGCTTCCACAAGTCATTGAGGGTATCCCGTACATTCCTGGTGTTTACCACATCATCCAGATATTTGCTGGGTCATGGTACTCCATTGAGATACTTCCAGATTTGCAGATCCATTTTGGACTTCCATCTCTGGCATACTTGCTTGTACCTGTACTTTTCATTCGAATGGCCTTGAAGGATTCTGGTAGAGGTACTTACAGAGTGCTTATTCCCCATCTGGTCTGCTTCTTCTGGTGGAGAATGTCAATGAGTTTCTACCGATATTCCACTTGGGTTGGCCTAATTCGTGCCTCAGTCGGTTGGGTCTCAGCTGTCGTTTTCCTCCCGATTTTTATGGTCATCTTTCTTGTGTGGCTCACGATCCAACTATTTGGCGTTTTCACCCTGACAAATGTTTTCAAGATGCTGACAAGTGTAGCGCTGCTGGCAATTCCTGCTGCTTTTGCTTTCTGGGGAAGCAAAGGCTACAAACTTTACTCGTTTGATCTCGGTAAATCAAAATCCACGCTGATCAAAGTCGGTTTGGTTCTCATTTTTGCTGCGTCGGTAATTCCGTTCACCTTCGTGTTCACTCCACCGGAACGAAACGTTCAAGGGAATTATGTCACGTGGGATAAGTACAAGTCGCTTTGTTCCAAACCACAATGGGATGAAACTAACATCGCTCACTCCATGGTCATCTGCTCACACCTCAGCAACATGATGGTAGACTGGAGCGGAGTAGTTAAGAAAGTGACTGTCAAGAAAATTGACAATCAGGCTGAAGCATTCATTAACGCTTTGCCATGGTCTATGGCTAACTGGTTGAAATGCACATATGGAGAGGAGTACCCTTCAGATTGCACTAATTTGACCTCCACGATTGAGCAGACCCTCTGTGAAATGAATATCGCTCAGAACCGGAATTGCCACTTGAAGAAACTAAACCGATATCAGTTTGAAATGTGGGTTACCATGGTGATTGATAATGACAACATGCATGACATCCGTGTCGAGGCTTCTCATTGGTTCAAAGATTCCATGATGAAGATCCAATCAGGGGACACTGTCCGTTTCCGTGCTGCTCTGAAGTCAGAAATCGGAAACATTTGGCCGATATTGAAGCTGTTCTACGTTGAGTGTGAGAATTGCCCCATGGAGGTCATAGGTGAAAGTTCAGCATTCTATCAGCAAACTGGGTGGCACATCTTTGTTGCTATTCGGGACGCTATTCGCGCCGTGTGGAACTTCTTCATGGCACCTCTTTTGGTTTTCTCTTGATTCTCCCAATATTCACAATTTCTCTGCTCGTAGAATTCTCTGTGTATAACTTCGCGTTTGTTGGTTTTTGTTTGGTTCATTTAGCATTATCTTTTGCCGCACTATCTTTCAATTGATATTGCCTATGTATCATAATACTATAGTTAATAATATTATGGAATATAGTTTACCCGCTGATAAACATATTCTGTGCCTTGTTGCAAATTTCCTCACATTCTTCTCCTTTGTTGTATTTTGTCTTTAATTTTGTTTCTATTTTTCTAATTTTCTTTATTATGCCTATATTTTCATAGTTTTATAATTTGTACTAATTTGGTCTGTTTTCTATGCAATTTTCTGTTCTATTTATTGCAATATACATGTAGATGGTTTAAAGTTTCATATATTTTTCTATTGTTATAATTATGGTGTTTGTTTGGTAAATAATTTGAGACTCTTAAGAATACGATGTCCATGCAATATGCAAATCAAATAATGATTTATTTTTTGGTTTAAATGATTGAAATAGACAAACATCAATATTATTCAATATCGATATTATTTTATTTTAATAATGTTTGTGGTTCTTATAGATGTTCTGTTTTGAAAATATCAATGACTCAGATTTCTTTTAATAACAAAGTATTTATGCTACATGTACTTAATTTGCCTGTTTCCAATTACATTTATGGTTTAACTTAATAAAAGCCAAACGCACTTATCTCGAATTAATTTATACATGCGATAACTAAGCGTTTTTATCGCACCAAGTTGATGTCCATGATAAAATTATAAATAGCCAGCAAACATTGCGTCGCGTCTCCATTGTCCTTCCAACGACGTTGGAATAGAGAGCAACTTGGGTCACGTGGTGTCATCGAGTCAGAAACTCATTGCTGTATTTGACATGGCATTAAATTTGCTTCTTGCCCTAATTTAGGTGTCAGGTACAATTATATTCAGAATTAAATTTCTTTTTAAGCATGACCTTCCTGTCACCTTGGTGCGTCAATTCAAAGTCAAATTTAATCAACAAAAAACAGGGTCAAATTCTTGGGTGGACAAAGTTGGACCTTTTACATTAACGTTGCCCGGAACATAGATATTGGAATGGATAATGTAAGGATTGCTGCACGGTTGAAGCATCGGAGGCTCTGGTTTCCATTCTCCTTCAATTTCATCCAAGGACTGAACTGTCGATCAAAGGCATCCGTTTATTTGTCCTCCGACAGATAATAGCTTCTCTGGTATGAACATTAAAGTGTAATTTGTCATAATGGGTTGCACCTAATTGAAGCTGGAATATTTGCTTAAATCTGTGAGCTAATTTCCACAGGATCATTTCTCATGAAATCCAATAACTTCCAGTCGATGATACAAGGAAGTTAGATGTACTTGATGCAAAGAAGTTATTAATGTATAATAATTAATGAAATGTATGGCAGCGATATTAGCCCATGTTGCTGAAATCTTTCCACTATACTTGGTTGAACTAGAAGAGATCCAATTTGAAACTTTGAAACTTTTTCTCTCGAACCAAAAGCACCCAACACAGACATAAGTGATCCTTGCCGGGGGACTGTAGTTTTAATACCATTTCACGAAGAATGCAATGTTCATAACGTTCCAGGTTCCTTCGTAAGCTTGTTGTTAAGATTACATGGGCACTTCTAACTACTTTACACGGTGTTTCATTATAGCATATGTAATTATCATTATATAAACTCTGGCTATGTATGTAGACCTTCTGACAGAGCGTGCACGGGATTGCTTCCATCTCTCATGAGGCATTTAGTGATACTGGGGTCAGAAAGGTGCGCCGAGAAGCGGGAAACAAACACATCCATCAATTTCAGATAGCAAATACCCGAAAGGCTTCGATTTACTGCATTGTCTATTGGAAACTAAGACTATATAATTCTAGTATAATATACAAGAATCATATAGCAGAATAGTGACGATGATAGTGCTTTTGATGAGAAATATTCTTATATTATAAGACATGAATATTTCTCATCAAAAACACTGTCTCCGTCACTATTCTGCTAACAACAACTACTGATCTTAGTATTCTGGATAATCTTCTCTGGATATTTGTTGAAGGTAAATTAAAGCCAATATGAAGTAATTGGTTGTGTGGTGTCTTCATTATTACGAGCTTGGAGCTTACCATCAAACCCGTGGATAAATGATGTAGACTTGGAGTCACTACACTTGTGGGCACAGTTTGCAAGCTTATCTGGACAAGAACCGGGATATAACTATCAGTGAGTACTTTTGAAGCAATGGCTGTGATCAAGCAAATCTAATTAACTTATATGTTCTATAGTTTAATATATTAGCCATTAACATAATTCGAATTTTATGCCTTTACTAAGTCGAATAAACCTTCATCTGGGCACAAAAGTGTGTAATGTAGGCCGAGGTATCGTATATACATATGTATATAGTACTTGTATGCAATTATGTATACATGCATAACCCAAGCCGGACTTTCACATCTTTTTAGCCCGCTCCACTTCTTCATCCAGTCCGTTCGTTCCGTCCCAGGTTTTCATCTTACCCTCATTTGTCTCTCATTTAAAGCCAGCGTAAATCTGCATGCCACGGCTCCTATAGTGTTCGTAAAATATTTCGAACTCTTCGTATCTTCACCCCTTAATTGCAACTTTTCTCAATCTGATCTTATCTTTAACCCACTCAAGTGAATCTCCCTTCTTTTCGCTTCCACAGATTCAAGGTGTCGCAAAATACGCACCTAGCTGAGCTAACTCCATACAAACGCCTTATGACCTGTTAGCCACGCGGACTTTCAGCCGTAAGCTGACATCTCCTGAGTTCCAGTTGGCTGCCATTTGCCCCAGTGACTTATGAAAGACCTGAGGTGTCCATTTCCACTTCACTGCGGAACCAAACATGTTGCTGAAATGTTTTTGTGGACACAAGATACATGTATCAATATTGTAATTCGCATAATATATAAATTTAGCTATCGAGGTTCAATTTAGAAGTCAAAATGACTAAAGAATCACCAGATAGAAGAAAGATGTTTGAGATTGTATTTTTATTGATCAACGTTTTAAATATATTATCATCCATCGAGATGCATGGCGATTATCTTTGCATTGATTCAGAAATAAATGTTCTTTGCTGAAATTTGTGGCGAGCAAGAACTGTGAACAAGAGTGTCCCCTTTAATTGTAATGCATATACAGTCACAATAAATCAAGGACAAATTATTACATAATATTCATTAATTTATTTCCTTATTACAAGCTAATCAATATGAATAATTATTAATAAAATAATCATAAGAGTGAAGCATCAAAATAGCAAAGCAGTAGAATACGCAAAGGAATGTATATAGCATAACACAAAACATGGGATAATAATCTAGAAGGGCAGGATGGCAGAGACTTCTTTAGATCTGGTCCTGAAACGCTGCATTATCAAATACTTGTTGGATTCCTGGGCGTTGGTTCTTTGTCTTATTCTTCTGACTCCTCTTGCTCAAAGCGTTGTAGCGCTTAACAAATGCACCGCGTAAGGTTTTTGAAGAATAGTGAGACGTCTTTCGGTTCCTTCTCGTACTTTCAGCTCCGCAGCTGACGATATCCGGATTCGCATCGCTAAGATCCGGATTGTTGAGATCTTCACAAAGGAAGTCGTAATCTTGGTCCCCGTCTTCGTCATAGTCATCCAAGACCCCTTTGATCTGCTGCATGACCTTCACCGTCTGGACGATGTCTTCAACCGCGATTGGCTCATAGCGCTGTCGACAACACCGCAGTGAAGTTGAAGACAGAATGTGAAGGAAGGTACCATATCGATGGAACAGCATGGAAATGAACTGAATCAGGATAATCATCGCGAAGAAGACGAGGAAGGCGACTGACAGAGGCTCAAAGTGCTTGTCTTCGGTGCCTCCACCGTGCTTCGGTACGCGAATGTAAAGCGTGTCTTTCAGCTGGTCCTGGACGACTTGAAGGAGGAAGATGATGAACAGCCAGAGGAAGTTCAACATGAAGAATAGGAACGCTGCGTTGTTTCTCAGGGTGATCAAATCGCGCTGGATTTTATTTTCATGGCCTTTGTTGTGTTCGATTGGGTACAGATACTTCTCGATCAACTTTTGCCAAAACTGAGTCTCATTCTGGTCGAGATATCTTGTGGGTCCTGCTCCAACATCAGGATCTGTCAACCAGTAAGGATTCACCAGGTCATCGCGCTGTATCTTGGGTTCGTTCAGCGAGCTGTAATAAGGATCGCGAACTGCTTGAGTCTGGCCATAAACAATCGACTCCGAGTCCTTGCATTTGTCCCTCTCGGACCTCCTTTGGTACGGTTGACTTTCGTAGGCGTTTTCCTTGCTGCTTCCTTCTCCTGCTCGTCCATGTATGCTGTCCAATTGTCTTACAATGCTTCTCTGTCTCTCCTCCAATATACTGTTCTTGATAGCGGATCGTGAGTAGTTACCATCTTCATCCTTCTGGTACGCGTCTTTGTCGACATAGCTTCCAGAGCGTTCTAGACCTGTCGGTCCCTGGCTAGGCCTAGGCGGTGCAACCACCGCATAGGCTAAACCGGTGTTGGGAGGCGAGCCTTCCTCCTGCTGCGCTTTCATCTTGGTGTCATCCACCCCTTTGCCGCTTTCCATTCTTTCAATCTCGGCTATGATTTCCTTCACGATGGCGTCTCTCTTTGGCTTTGGTTGACTTTTCGATTCAATGAAGTTGACACATCGGTTCTTGATGCAACAGCAAAGAATTGTCAGGATCCTCCTCACTTCGCGAATCACTCTGGCTCTTCTGGATGTTTTCTTCTTTGTTTTGATGGCATCTGGATCTTCAATCTGACACAGAGCAGGATTAAGGTGAGTGGCTGATTGGGAGGTGAGTTACCTTGATCATTTCTCTGGTTCCCCAGGACACGTTCTTCATGTTAATCATTGCGTAGATGAACAGCAACAAAAAACCAGATGGTATGCAAAGGAAGTAGAGAATACCCGGAATAAGGTTCATGAATTCTTCTGGATGCAGCAATCCTGCCAAGAGGAAGATCCCTGTGATCACCATGATGAACATGGCGTTAGGACTGGTCCAAGAATCCTGGAATGAATGTACTGTAGTGTGTGTTCAACGGTATGTCCATGTGGTCTACCTGTGCGGTTTGAACAACGATACCAACCGAGACAGCCAACATAAGAATCGCGTAAGCAGTGCTCATGTACCCAGCAACCGTGATCTGCGTTTCAGGTTTGGCCTTGAAGCATACGAGCATGTAGAAGATGGCAGCTCCAATGGACACTGACAGCCACAACCAGTAAAGAGCACCACCAATGACGACATGAACAGCTCCAGCCACCATCAGGATGACGGTAGCTGGAGCGAGAAGACTGGCACCCATTACGACAGCTTGGTACATCATGTACAAGTAGCTGATATTGTCGTTGACCAAAACGGTTCGATGGTAATCCGACATCAAGTCCATCATGTTGGCAAGTGTTGACGGAATCCAACGTCGCCTCTGGTTGTAGAACTCATGGAATGTTTCTGGGGCATAAGTCGAAGCATCTGCTGCGGCACAGTACTCGACCTTGTAGCCTTGTTGAAGCAGCAACGTGCAGAGCCATCGGTCCTCGCCTGTAAGTGGTTAGCTATTGCGGAATGTTGAAATTGGCACATTGATTCACCTTGATCATATTGGACATAATGACGAGCTTCGGTCGATTTGGTTGCGTAAGTTCTCATTACGTTGTCGTCCATGATGGCTGAGCCTCTGAACAGCGAGAAACATCCAGGACTGCAGAGGACACAGCCCAACATGTGCTCGGCCGCCTTTTGCAACCAATGTCCAATGGCGTATTCAAACTTCTGATACCAGACCATCGGACCTATCAACCCAGAATTACGCATATTAATAGGGGTGACACTCATTGAATATTGTAAATTTGATATGATGGTGTTAAACACCTCAACTCTCCGTGGCTTACCTGTGCCGATGGGATGAATTCGACCACAGGCAGCTCCGACTTTCTTGTTTTTCTTCATTCGATCAACCAAGAGGGTCACTGACTCAGCTTTGAAGTCGATATCGCCATCCAAAGTCAACAGGTATGTGTTCTCTGCCTGGAAAATTTGACATAATATGTACTATCACTTCATGTTTGATCAATTCAAAAGAGGTTGATATAAAGACTACGTGTAATGATTATTCAGCTGCTCAAGGCTTGTAACATGCTGCAACCAGCATAAGTTGCCTACCTGCACCCTCTGTAAGTGGTTCATGCTCCGGAATATTCTGGATCTTTGAGTGATGTTCCCTGGATGGAAGCTTGGAGTTGAAGATCTCCCAGATTTTCCGACATCCGATTGGTTGGAGTAGATGGAGTCATCATTGTTGCCAAGGAGACGGTAACCGAGGAGATAATACATGTACATCACCTGCAGTGTTCAAAGCCGTGGCAATCGTTTTTCGATTTGATCACAATCTCACCTGGGACCACCTTTTCTTTGTTCTTATCTTGTTCTTGTCCTTGATGTGGAGGTACAGAAGGTTGCCTCCCGGCAGCGTCCAGGTCAGGCGTCCTCCATACGAAGTAGGGGTCTTTATTGGTGGCGCCAGGACGAGCTGAGTCTCATGAATGGAGCTAAACACACACATTATTTTTCATTTGTGAAATATTCATTTTTACACTGCTCACGTTGCAGCCAACTCCATAACATCAACCAACTGTTTAACAAATGAGTTGCAGGCAGGTCCTTTGTCCTTGTCCTTGTTTTGGAAATCCATGCCATCGTCAATAAATATATGAGCTGCAATTGTGGGAGCAAGTAATTGATTGGCCCAAGGCTTGTGTTGCTGGTTGTTATCGTACCTTCAAATTCATAATAATCAGGATCTTTCACACCAAAATACTCTTGGGCGTTACATCTTGCTGCCTGATCTTCGTCCATCCTGGAAGACAAAGTATCAATTGGTGTCACACTATACCAACAAATAGGTTCAATGTTCTACAGGATTCTGATTATCAAGTACCCAGATGAGATCATGCCCAGACTAACCTCATGATCGACTTGAGCACCTGAACCATTTCGTTTGCAGTTTCATGCCACATTGTAGCGCAGACATAAATTCGGTTGTGGATGCCCTCTTGAAGCCGAGCCCTTTCGCCCTCGGAGATGATGGATCCAGACGTAGATACGGAGTCATCCAGGGCCGCAGGATCCACCTTGATTATCATAGGCTGCGGAACATCTTCAAAGTCATTTCTTCTCCGATTCAGCATGATGCCCTGTTCTAAGAGAATCCCACAGTACTGAGGCAGGACGAACAATCTGTTAAAATGGACATGGGGTTCGGTTCAATAGATAGTAACAGCTGCTTACCTTTCGACTTTGGCCAGCCTCTCACTTTTTGAGAACCACATGTGGTTGCTGATCCACAACTGTGACAGCCACCAGAGACCAAGGGCACAACCGATCTGCCAATGGAAACTGTTCTCTAAGTAAATCTCTGGACATGGCCAATGACCAATGGTCAGATGCGGCAGGCCAATTCGTGTCCACCCGTCTAGGTGACACAAGTAGCAGAATATAGAAACAGTAGCCGGGGTCAGTAGGGTCAATGGTAGCATCAGACTGAAGCCCTGCATACAAAGCTTGCAGGCCAGTCTCGAGAAGTAGTAGCAGATGGCTCCAGATGCCGATTGGATGATCAGCGGAAGAAACCTGTACAATATCTTGTTAACCTGGCTATTATCAACTTCAGTTTGAGCATCATATTCGTAGAGTTCAGGGTAGAGTGGGGGTGGGGTCGGTCTTGGTCGTCGTGCACGATTTCTCGGTCTACGTGTCGACTGGTTCCGATTGCGGTTCCGTCTTCTTGGGTCGCTGTCTTCGTAATCAAGGATATCATCGTCAGCTTGACGTTTTAATCTAAGGGTACCATATTCTTCATAGTTGTAGTCTTCAGCTTGATAATACTCGGGAATTATATTTGTGCTGTTCGAATCAAAATCATAAGCTTGGAAGATTTCCAAATTTGTTGAATTATCGTAAGCGGTTTCATTAGCAATGTTGCTGAATATATCTGCCATTGGAGTCATATCAGGCACTAGCACATAAGCAAAGGCTAGTGTCAGCGCTATCTTCCACAAGCTAGCAAATATGTACGTCTTGCATCTTCCATTGCGCATAGTCTGCTTGAATGCCTGAACTTCGAGGATCCCTACGTCGCGGTCGATGTAGTTCTCCCAGTACCGCAAAGAAATCAAGAACAAAGAGGCTGCAATCTCCAAGAGGCGGATCAGATCAGTGATGAAGATCCTCTCTGTGGTGGAATATCTCGTCATGAGGAAGAACACAGAGCACTGCATAAGAAGCGCAAAGATGTCGATGATAACAGAGAGAGGACCCCGATTTCCCTTGGTGAAGACCAGTTTGAAGAAAGCGGGCACGATGGAAGTTGCACACATGAGGAGCAGTGCTCGAACCACATCAAATTGAGGCAGGACACGGAAAAGAAAGAGACAGAGACCGAAGCAGTGAGCGGTTTCTGTGAGGAGGACCTGGAAAAGGAGAATTCAGGTTAAGACGTCATTTATTTCCAGATATACTTACCACAAAGATTGTACCAAATGTTGGCCATTTTTGATTGCCAAATACGGATTTCAAAAGACTTTCCAAGAAAACAAAGAGATTCGGGACGCACATGGCTAGGGTGAGCATAATGATGATAAGATCTCTTTCGTACTTGTTCTGCAATGTCGGAAAATTCAAAATTCAAAAATGAGATCACCATGGCAACACACCTTGGCAAGGTCCCCAACACCAGCTGTCATGGCCAGTAGTGATACTTTGCTGGCAAAGGCACAGCAGATGATGATGGCGAAAAAGATGAGGTAGACGAGGCACTTGACGATGCGCATGGGTCCTTCGAAGCACTGTGCTGCAACAATGCCAGAATCCCTCGAGACCGTCATGAACACATCCCATGCTTCTGTGTTCATGTGGCTGTGACGTCATCAAATACAGGGGTTAATACAGGTAGCGAGGGATAGGTACATAGAAGAAACTATTTTTTGTGTGTGAGATTAACGGGAAATTCGATCATAATTACACGAACTTATAATATGGGTTAAATTGTGGATTTAGAGAAGTCGTTGCTGTCGTGGTCAGCCGATTCAATGACGATGAAATAAACATGGGACTGAGAAGGTGTCCTTGTGATTCAGAGAAATGTTCAAATGGAAAGTTAATGTTAAGGTTTAATTGGTTGTATCATACTGGCATGGCCCATTTAATGTGGGGGCTTGCTCTCTTTTTTTGGTTTCAAAATCTACATGCAGCGCATGGTAATAGACGAATGCACGGTTCGGAATTTCACGAGCAACTGTTTTTTCAGTCTTTCTGTCACAAAATACATTAGCCGAAGGCAAATCGCACCGAAGCTAATATTTTTGGTGAAATGTATAGAAGTTGACCTCCTAAATACAATGATGTAGAGAGATAAACTAACCCCCCCCCAAAAAAAAAAAAAAACAAAACAAAAACAAACAAAAAACCCCGTTTTCTGAGAGGTTAAAATATTTACCCCACGAAACACGACGTAGGGTATAATAACTTTGCAGCCTGGCAACGCAATTACAAAATGTTAACAACATTGGCATGGGGTGGGGGGGGGGGGGGGGGTTAATTCAAATCTTTAAGATCTACCATTTGTACCAAAACAATTAGCTTCTGCACGTTTTGCCTACGGAATGACAGAAGACTATATTTTCCAGAATCTTCGAAAAATCGGGTTGTTAAATTTATCACATGCAATAAAGTTTATATCAATTTATTTTGGTTAGAAAAATTCTTTATACATGCAAATAGTTATTACTTATTAAGTAGTATACATGTACTCTTATAGAACAACTGCTAGTAAGAAGGAATTCGGAACTTGCTCGTAAGAAGGAATTCCTAAGAAGGTTGTCTATCTTCGTGAGAAAACACAATTCATATCCTGTGTTTCAGGAAATCGTTCACACCCGACCCTTGTGTACACATAAAATAGTAGTTAGTGGGACGAATGGAGTCGGCCATAAAGGAGAATCTAATGCAAATCTGGTCTCTACGAAGTATCTTTCACTACACCCGATAAACTAATATATTTGTACCAATATTTCTAGTCACCAAATCTGCCAAAATTTTCCCTTGATTATACATATGCAAGAATCAACAACTGTCGCGAAATTACCCTTCATTATAAATTGCCTGATTACTCACATTCCGGATTCCGGTGGCGGTTTTTCTGCTTCCGCTCCTCCCGCAGCTGCCGCAGCCGCAGCCGCAGCCGCTGCATCCGGGCGGGATCTCCTGGCTCTCAAGGTATGCATGCTCACGGCTTCATCAGTGGCTATCCTAAGAGTCAAGCGACAGGTCCCGTCTTGAAGCACCAAGTGGTCAGCAGGAGAGTGATTATAACTTGCTTATCCACTGTGAGTTTTTTCGTCACTGTCCTGCCAGCCCAAACTGAGAGACCACTTGGACATACCACTGTATCGACATCTGGTGCCAGCATCATGGTGGCCATTCCTCAACAGGGGCCGTCTCAAAATAATGAATGTCCGTAATGGGAAGTGGTGACAGATTGTTGGTTTTTGTGAGATGGTGGACTGGTGTACCATCTAGGTTTGTCAATGCGACAGCTTGGAAGTTCGTCTGTTGTCTATTTGCAGTTTTCTTTATGGTTTCTCCTCTCACGGGAAAAGTTAATTAGTGCACTTAATCAACGCGTGCTACTCAGAGTTCAAGTATTGTGAAGGTTATATGATTATAGGTTCAAAATCGATTGAAAATGCCTCCGTATGGTCACGTAAACCCAGGACTCAATGGATCATGCTCCGCGGATGGCTGAACAAAAAGTTGAACTAAAAAAACTATTGTTGTTTTTGTTCCGTTAATATACGGAAAATAATCGCTTTATTATGGATTTGAAGGGTTTTTTTTTATAGGAAGAGATTCAAACACATGATTGAATAATACAACAAAGGCAATAGAAAAAAAACCCCTACCACATCAGTACCTGATTTTATGATCATCATTTTTTTTTTAAATCGAAGGCTATAAGAGAGAAAACGTTTGTGGTTAGTTTTTTTTTTTTTTTTTTTTTTTTTTTGGGTTTTTTTTTGGGGGGGGGGGATGC
>KB307841.1:150798-170201 GCA_000328365.1 Capitella teleta
TTTTTAGCTGTGTTTGGATGCCCATTGTTTTAGATTTGTTCTTGAAAACATTTAATATTTCCCTCGAGAACATGGACGGACCAAAGTTTCTATAACCAACGAAATGAAAAATGCAGATCCACTGGTATGGATCCAATTTGTTACACTCAGACATCTAAATCAACTTCGATTTCAATCAATTTTTCCGCTTCACTTTCTAGACAATGAAGGATTTGCCTGAAGTCCCAGGGGGTGTTTTGGGACCGCAGGAGGCGCCCTACAACCCTCATCATCAATCAAGAATACAATAAAGATTATCTTACTTGAGATAAAAAGAAGAATCCGAATTATTTGCTGCTATAAGTCATTGTTTTCCTCTCTGAAATACCCTTTTTTATCTCCTTGTAGTTCAAAGACCTTTATTCGGAAAGAGCTAAGCTATCTCAAGACCAAATACTAGTAGCTCTTGGGAGAGACCTTTGTTATCAATCTATGTAAAGGAAACATTTATTTGTGTTATGAGTCGAAACACACTATTGTTGATTCAAACAATCTGCAAGCTATGAAAACAACACGAACACCATAATAATAAATTTAATAAATTTAATAAATTCAATAAATTTAGCCCCACGACAATTAATACACCTGTTAACAAGAAAGGTGAAAGACGTCTTCTATTGATAACCTCACAAGAGGGTAATTGCCTCCAAAATACTGAGCGCTTTATTATTTTTTTTCCAATTGATGGTATTTGACTGGAAAGTAATTAATGTTAATAATCCAGAACGAGCGACCAGCGTACAGTGCTGATTCACCCTACGTAAACATAAAAAGCACATAAAATGGAGGAAAATTTTGCCAAGGAACTCAATTGGTAGATATCAAAGAATAAAACTAAAAAGTTTTATGTGTAATTTACAATTTTGTCTCCAAAAAACATTAATTAAATACACAAAAAAAAGCTATGACAGCTTCAAAAAAGAAAATTCGTAATAATGAGTACATATATATACTTTAATGCAATTTACACAGTATATAGTTATAGCCTGGCGACATAAAGCAAGTTTTGAGTGGCGAATTTCTTTGCGACAATAATTTTCTTTGTCACAACGGTCAATATCTCCTCCAATGTGCCACTTTGTGCATAAAGGCGAAGGTACATTGCCTAAACTGCTCGGGAATTGCATCATTGGGCCCTCTAGACCCATCGTTCTCTCACTGGGTCTCCGAAGGAATCCTGGCCTTGATTACCGTTACCATGGAGACCATATATCGTTCCGTCTCTGTTGGCAACGACCCACAATGGATCCATTAGAGGCTTCAAACTAAAATACTTCACAAAAATAGTTGCTGGTTGGAGATGGAAGCGTTTGCCGGAAATGGTCGATATATTTTTGCATACAAAGTAAGAAGGAATAATTTCCATAATCCTGGGTCTGCTATATACATTTACGACTTTCATAAGTTTCATTCCAGCCGACGATGACAGTGCAAGCCGATGGCATGTTATCCGAGAATGTCACCACTTCATCCTTGACAGATTCGCAGAAATCAGGCATATGAAATTCCTACAGGCAAAGATGACACAGGAAATGAACAGGGGACAAAATTCATAGCGATTGTCACCTATTAGCGTACTTGGAGAATCAGACTCCTCATTCTTCTCTCTCGGACTCAGTTTCCTTCTCCGCTTTCTCCTCCTTTTCCCTTACTTGACATCATTGCAATAATAAATGACTGGTCTATTGTTCTTTTCTTATATTCAAGTTGTTCATAAGCATAATCAGTTTCTGTAAATAAGCTATGAATGACAACCGAATGATCTAGTATCACTTACTGATGTTAGTGAGACACAACTCAGAGGATGAATATGAGATGAACTCATTAACATTATTATTTCTTCTGGTCAATCAGCGATTACCTTGACCGTTGCTCAATAGAACGTTTGTAAGGATAGGGTATTTGATATATATATATACAAACATGTCATGATCGTGATGAGTCGGACTAAACATGTAATTTACAGTATTTTAATCATGAGAAGGTGCATATCTTTTTATTAGTGAGTCAAAATTGAACCTGAGATTTTAGTCGTGATCTCACGACTCACAATTATCTGTCATGATTTTCTTAGTCGATCGCAAATGTCACTACGTTCTAGGAACGCAACGAAATATTTCTTGCGAAGGTTTCAAATTCAGGAGCAATATAAAAAACATGTGCTTATTTGGAGACATGCTGAGAGATGAGAAATAATCCACACGAGGCATATAGTACAGCATTGTTTCAACGCCGATTACGAGGGCTATTTGAATGAAGGCTCATCACAATGATTACATGAATAGCTATTATGTAGCGCATTCAGTATGACCAGATATAAATGCTGTAATGGATATTAAGCCTAACATTTATTTTTTATGAATTCAGGAATGTTCCATCTCCTAGGTTAAACGACGAGCTGTGTAATCTTAAATAAATAAATAAATAAAATATAAATAAATAAATAAATAAATAAATAAATAAATAAATAAATAAATAAATAAATAAATATTAATATTAATAAATAAATAAATAAATAAATAAATAAATAAATAAATAAATAAATAAATAAATAAATAAATAAATAAATAAATAAAATAAAATTTAATTTTAATGTAGTAATTTTTTTAATTACATTACAGCATACAATCAATATTTATACGCAATACGATATCCATGCTTTAGTATTGCATGTCCTTTTATCAAGCACCCATTTTAGTAATTAATACCTGACTGCAAATATAACTCCGCTCGCATAGGAATTGCCTTTGTAATCTTGACACATTGCGTTAATCACGAACCTCTTGATTGTTGGATCTCCGCTTAACGCCTGCTTTCATCGCCACGAAACCCTTTCATGCGCACTTCCAAGGAAAAAGCCATACAAGGAAAGTCTCATCATCTCGTGTTGCGTGCCGGGAACTTCATTCTTCCTTTCTAGCTTATATTATCGCCCACATAAACAAATCATAATGGGAAGCCATATACGATGTCGACGGCTCACTTGGGTCCATTGAACCGACGAATGATGGCTGACTCTAAGAAAGACGTGAAGTTCCCTCCGGATGCCTTCAATAAAGCTAGCTGTCAACATTTGCTTTGATCCAATGACGAATTCCCAGCCACTTCGGGGTCAAGCATAAAACCTATGCTGATCATTTCGCTGCTGACAGGTAGCCTTCTTTTTGCTAGTTATAACAAGTCGTTAAGCATCACATTATTTCCCAGAACCAACCAATTTGTCCTTTTTTGAAGAGAGGAGAAGAATCTACCCAAAGAAATTGCCAAGCAGAACTCAATAAAGAATGGAACCCAATTAAGCCGTCTAATTCAGGATCAAATAGATTGGCAACCAAAGGTCCTTTCCGAGATTGACAGGTAATAAAGGATAAGACCCAATCCATGGGGCAATTTGGTCTTCCAATTGACGTGTTTCAAAAGATATCATCCTTGCTGTTCTTCCGATTCTTCTCAAACGTAGCTGTGCTAATTATACTGACACTGAAGCATCTTATCTGTTTTAGGCCCGCCATGGTGGGTAAATTTATTGCATTATTCAATAGTATTCATGCCCTTATTTCTAAGTTGTGCAAGGAATGATTAAGTACTGGTTATACTTTGTCTTCATTAATTCCATGCATCCCCAGGTGCATCTCTATTGTATGACGATTTAATCCTACAGCAAGTACTCATCAAAATCACTGCATGGGCAGTCAGCCGTGCTTAGGATTGCAAGGATAACCAAATGAGGCCATTTATCACTCAGTCACTCGCCTACTTAATAATTTAGGATGCTTCCAAGCACCCCTAAAGTGGTTGCGTTTTGAGCCTTTTCATTGCTTGCATGGCTCAATAGGGACGAAAACATCTGTGGCGGACTTTATGCCTCTTTCCGCCTCGTTACCGCAACTAGAGCTATTTTTCTCCGTCATCAGTTTCTCTCTTCGAGCTTGTCTTGTCTCTTTCTTGCCGCAGATTGATGTCATTAGATGGTCATCAGAAATGGCTCAGTGGCCACTCTACCCAAGGGCTGTCCAATATGGTGATTATTCCATTGAATTATCGAGGCTCAAGAGGAAAAGCATACTCATTCTGAATGATGGAGAATGCTTCTGTAATCTTTGTCCATGTCATTTGTGCTGAAATATATGCAAATCTCGATTCGTGTTCCTATCACCGAATTCCATTGAGAATCATCGTTGTTTTGATGGATGAAGAGGGCAGTTGGATGCCTCTCGCGGTCCCAAAGCACCCTCTGGGACATCAGGCAAATAATCCATTGTCTAGAAAATAACGCAAAAAATGTGAGATTGGAATCGAAGTTGATTTAGATGTCTGAATGCAATAAACGTTATTAAAGCGCTGCCCAAAAAGGTTGCAATATACATTTCATAAGTTTGAAGGTCCCCATGCCATAAGTCCTGATCACATATACTTCACTGGGATTATACCAGCTTGTATGTAGCAACACAGGTGTGACTTTTATTGCCTAAACAATTGCTGATACTAATGCATTAATTGCTAGATTCCTAACCCAGGAATGGGCACAACTGGTTTAAATACTGCCCAAGATGTGAAACTCCAGCAGGAGCAAATGATTATTAGCACAATTCAGTATCATTAATAACTATGTCCACAGAGATCACGACGGTTGAGCAATTTCAAATTATTGCATTCATAGGAGGCATATGGGACATCGTTTCTCGGTGGCTGCCATGGCAGTTAATATAACGAAGTCATGATGTAAAACAGTGGTAGTGCATCACGGTTTAATTAGAAATACGATCGTGGAAATTCAATATTCCGAAGTGACGCTCAAAATAAGCGATGGGATTGGTTGAACGCGGTGGAATATAACATTTTTGGCCAATATTTAGGTGGCATATGCGAACATAAACGCGTTGAATGGTTCTGGGAAGCAATACTTAAGAGGTATTAGTTCTTGGGTGTGGCGTTCTGAGTGGGCGGAAGACCATAATATAATCACATTAATATGATACTACATTAATGTTCATCTTTATATAATATTGACAGATCTGTGCTGATAGTATATGCTGATATCAACACAGTTTCCGCAAAAATACACAGGCCGGTCGTTCTGATAAGGGCCGAAAGTAAGATAATGTCATGTAATCTCCGTGTTTACTCGATTCCCCCAATGTATAGTTGTATACTGCAGACAGCCCCAGGAAATACGATTACAAGAGTTTTCTTCTTCTTTCGGTGTTAATGTAATCAAAGGGAGATCTAAGCTTAATTCTCTTGGCCTGTTGTTTGCATCAAGATGGATGGATTATATAAACTACATATACAATGTACCACACTTTGGCATGCCAATGGTATATACTGTATATCAACCAGATGACCATTACTATATACTTTGTTCTGTATACATGTTTAAGTATTTATCTTTTTCTCATTATTATATAGCGCAACATCTACCAAAGTGCTCAAAGCGCTGACCATAATTCACGAATATTCACTATTTTAGTTATAATTAAGGTCCCAAATCTAAGTTCCGACCTAAGAGACTACAATTTGGTGTGTGATTACGAGCGCCTTTCTGAACACCCGCAAGACAGGAGCTCTGTGGTATTGTTATTTCCTGTTGCCATGAGCTAAGATTGTCGAAAATGACCATTATTATAACGTGTATGTTGCTTGTTTACCGTGGGGCACCGGATAGCGCAATGGGTTAAACCGCTGACTACAATCCTATGCCGACCGTGGGGGTCGAGGTCCCGGGTTCGAGGACCCGATCAGTCCGCGGGCGTTATGATTGTGAATTACAATTGTAATTCTTCGGTGATACTGCAGTGCTGCCCAACTGCGTAACAAGGCCGGGCGCTGTGTACTACTGTCTATGGTGGTATGCAGGATAAAGAACCCTTGTGATTTATCGATAAGAGTAGGGGGAAACCCCGGTCCCGGGCCTTCTGTTCTGGCGCCCGTATCACCCGAACGGGTTGGGTGGAGCCGTAAAACCCCAATCACTCAATCACTCATTAATCATATAAAGTGCTAGTCATGTTTTGCATAGTGTGTGATTCTATTTCCATCACCAAACGGAATATTGACTAACCAGTAATCAATACTGATCATGCGACAAAAATGTGATGGCCTATGGAAACATTTTTTATGTTAAATACATATCATTTATTACTATTATGCATATATATACTTTGGTTGCGATCCTTTTGTATCTGGAATCAATCATATAATTAATATGCCCGAAATACACAAGCTGTCATGAACCATAGAACATGTGGCCATGAGCTGCAACAACTGGTACAATTAACATGCACGGCTCTTGGGTAAAGTTGACAAAAAGGTAATCTCAATGCCCGAATTCTCAGTTATAACGCATTGAAGGCGTAACCCATGGTGTAGGCTTACTAAATTTTCGATTTATTATTTTCAAAATTTATTGTACATATCATTAAACGTGATTACATTGAGGTAAAGTACTCGGTGATACAATAATAATTCTGAGAAACTTCCTCATAATGCACGGTTATTGGATTAGTGATGCGCTCCTCAAGGTAAGCTCTATCTATCAAATGAACAATTGGATTAATCCCTTTGCTAGAGGAACTAATCCTTTTGGAAGATAATTGCAGTTACCTCGCATCTAACAAAGAGCCCAGCGTCCTGTATTGTGGCGTTTCCTCAATTGCATTTCCTTTTCTGGCTGAATAACAAGATTCCGTTTTCGTTTTCTGGGCGTGAATGGCTTTGAATTCCAAATCAGGGTTCACTTGACAGCACACAACAAAATTTAGACCTCTTGGGTTCAGTGAGTGGCCCGTTGTTGGGAGATGCATGAGTGCCGTTTGCATAAAACTGTTTGTTTCTCCATTTGGTGTTTGGGTGTGGCACAGCTGTCATTTGTCTTTCGGATGGTGTTACACTTGATTGCACGTATGAACATTGAGAGAAATCAGAAAGTTCAGAGAGGCACTGTGCGTTGCATCACAGAATGCATCACTGCTGGTTGTATTGTGGGAACAATGTACTTTTGACGTAGGCTTGCAATCCAGGGTCCCATCAGTCATGTTGTCATTCGAAATCGATCGCCCTTCCACGGTTTGCTATGCTCCTTGGTGTAGAACCCTAATTTCCCCTTCGCGCGGTGCGTATTTATCCTCGAGATGGCCACAGGAATGCCCACTTAGCAGGCAGCTGCAATGTGCAGTTTGTCCAAAATCATAGATCATTGAGGCCAAGGGATGCAGAGTAATTATTGGGGATCAGGGCTAATATGCGGACCTATTAGCATTAGCGAAGCACTGTTGGTTGTGAACTTGTGCGGCCGAATTCCCTGCAGCAGTATTGCTTATTTACCGACCCAGAGAACATGACTACCGGGTCCAGGTCACGAGCAATGCAAATTCGGCGTAATCGAGGGCGGAATCGGCTTTGTCAGCGGCCGGGGCATTAGACCGCTCGGCGGTCTCTCCGGTGGCAGCACCAGCGACCGACAGAGGCCTTCATCGTTGCCATAACTCAATTACAGACGAGCGAAGCAATGTCAGCGGCTGACTGAAGAGTGGAGTGAATGGCATTAAGGGAAGCAGAGGCCGTTCAGCCAGCCACGGGGACGGACAGCAAGCAAGCGCTAATCGCATCGCACCGGATCACGATGCCGCATGAAAGTAGCCAACACCTCCAGTCGGCCACCAATAACAATGATGTCACAATACCTATCAGCATTGCTCTGGAATCGGGACTTCTTCTTGCCAACATCCTCCCAATCTGTGTTGTACTCCGATACAAGAAATCCAAAGAACGACAAGCAACGGACGAACTGATTGTTGCTTTGAGCATCACGGATATACTCTCGGTTCTGGTGCCAAGTCCAATTGGGTTGGTGTCTTCATTCAACCATCACTGGTATGGTGGTCACAGGACGTGCACTTTCTATCAACTGACCATCGTGTGGTTTCAGTTAGCATCAATGTGTCTGGTGACTTTCATGTGCATCGACCGTTGGCTGTCGTTGAGTGGGGCCATGACTTACAGAAAACCCAGCACTGGCCACAAAAGAACAAGGATTGCTATACTCATCATTTACCTAGCCACACTCAGCATCAGCTGCCTCCCACTTTTGGGTCTAGCCCCGAATGCTTTCTCTACAGCAGGTGACTCTTGCATATCCTGGTTGATCTCTAAACCAAAGACACCTGTGCAGAACGTCTTCTTTGTAGTGTTTCTTGTCGTTGGTTACGCCAACCTGATAACAGCCATCGTAGTGAATTGCACAGTCATTCTCTCGTTATGGAAGTTTCAAAGAAAATTCGGAATTAAGCCTTCAGAGAGGGTCAATGGGTGCGCGGTGCAGATTGACAGGCGGACAGTGGTAGAGTTCAGTATTATGGTTCTGATTGTCACAGCTATCTTCTACCTGGCGTGGCTGCCTGCCTTGGTAAGTAATAATGCTACTTAGTGACAGGTACAACAATTGGCGTGTAAATGACGCAAATAGGCAATACCAGACATGCCTAATTGCTCATGATTCATGCAAGCGGAATACAGGGTTACACCATTGGTTTACTTGACACATGAAGTCGAACTCCCTTAGATAATCCAGACACCGACCATGATCATGTAACAGGGATTTGTATTTGGCTGTATTCTTATAGTAAGATAAGAATATTTTCTTAATGTACTGTCAACCATCTATTAATAGTATTGTCCGGAAATTTGCATGCGGTATGGCAAGAAGATCCTTCTTTTAATTTCCTTCATTTAGATGTCCAGCTGCAGTCATACAAACAACCTCTCCTCTCTCCAACTGCTAATCTTCGTCCTTCTTTTGAATCTCATCCTCCCCTTCCTCTACCTTTCTTTCTTCCTCTACCCCCTTCCTCTTCATCCTGCCCTCTTCCCTGTAACAAATCCTCTCGCTAATCTCCACTACCCACGACTGCTTGCAATCCCGCAAGGGCGTCCATGCATCGGAACCCTTTCATCGGGGCGGTCTGAGGCACCTGTAATAGCAGGCCTTTTGATCATCTGTCGCCAATCAAGATCTGCTACCTGATTGGCCTTTGACACAGCACTGCAGCGCTTCTTTGTAACCGCCTTTTTGTCTGCCTTTAATCCAGTCTATTGTCTGCTAACTTCACAGGGAACTGAAAAATGTCTCAATAGAAATAGGAGTGAAAGGAAAAGTGCGAGCAGGTGTGGAGAAAAGAAAGTAAGATTTTAAGAATTAGCCGACAGGATTTTTTTCTGGTTTCCAAGCAACACAAAATATTGAAAATATGCGATTTCTTCTTGCGTTGCAATCTGGCCACCTGAAATTTATTTACGCCGTGTAAAATAAGAGCGACATGAAAAAATTCTATAGCGAAAATCTGATAAAATTTGTCCAAAGGGCTGGAGGGTGAACGTGGCGTAGGTAAGGTAACACGTACTGGGAAGAAGAGTTGATTAAACAACAAGTGCGATGCGATGCAACAAAACATTGCATGCAGAGTATCAAATATCAATTATGTATATGTATGGGTTGCACTGCGACATGCTGTTTTGATGGCATATGCATTATTGATGCATTGTGAAAACCATGCTGATCAACATTCACAAATACCGCTTTCGTTACAGACTATGATAACAGTACAGCACATTGGAGTGGAGGTTGGACAGGTTGTAGTAGTCTATTCCCTCCTCAGCACAACCCTAACTGGACTCCTCAATCCTGTGATCTATGGGACTTTCTCGAAGGCATACAGACAAGGGTATACAAGACTTATAGTAGCTTCCTCTAAACTACTATTCGGGTGTCCAATAGCCGAAGAGGACGTCTTAGCCGGTAAGATCGCCATGCTTGGCGCTTTATGCATGCACATCACTGTCAATTTCATTCTTACAGATATTTCCAGCCAAGCCAGACGAATGAGGTCTTCAGCCAGTGTGAACAACTCTTGCGCTGCCCTTATTCAAAATAATGGGGTCACTGAATCTAGGTCAGGTTATTCCGGGGTCAATACCATCACCCCATCTTCTGAGCATGCTGTTCACGATGGGGAAGATGGTGGAGACGTTATATTCACTGATGCATCACAGGTGAACCCGTCCAACTCTGGCGTAGATACCACACGAAGGGATACTCTTGATATGCACGAAAGAACCTACTTTGGAGAATTACTGGCTCAAAGAGATAACTCATTTGGAGATATGAACAAAGAGAAATTCGGGTCTAATCTCAGTCTGATATCTGAAGACTCAGCTGAAATTGAAGACGATGTTTCAGTTGAGAGTTTTAATGCAACCAGGCGAAACTATAATAACCGCTTGGTAGTTAGGGAAAGCATGATATAATGGTTTGCTCAAAATAAACGTGAGGTTCTAATATTCCAACTCTGTGTTTCTGTCTTCATATCTTTCTTTTGGCACTTGTAGTCGAGCAGTTCTTGTTTGATTTATGGCAGGGCTACTAGGGTGACCATCCATGGCAATCACAGATTTCCTGATGATGTCTCTCTGGACACGTTGTCCATTTTTGGTGACTGGGGTCAGTAGTCTATCTAATTGGTTCCTTGCATGTTGCTTTGAGTTTATTGTTGATTCCAGGGTTTGGCAATGTTCTTGGACACTGTTGGTATAACGTACAAATGATGGTTTAACTTCCATTTCCATGTCAATGTCTTTTCTGAGTAAATCAACTTTATATTGGGCAACACGTACGTCACAATCTAAGTTAATCACTTCTATTTTGTTTCCAGATGCTTGAATGCTTTCTCTTTTCTTCTTGAGACTTGTGAGCATCGTATCTGCTTCATATAGCTTAGCATTAAGTTCATTAGATCTTTCTTCCCTTTGTAAAAGTCTTTGAAACAAATCACTTTGAGAATCGAGCTCAATTTGCATTGTTTTAATTTGAGAATCCAGCTCAGAGACCTTCTCGTCCAAGATGGTCTGTACCTTCCTCAGCTTTTCCATCCGGTCCTCCATAGCATTCTTCCCATGGTATTCAACCAGCTTTCTAGCTTCCTTTTCAGCGCATCTGCAGTGTTGAACCACAGTGTCAACCAATCCAAGCATATACCTGACATCTGTGCCAATGAATCGTTCAGTTCCACCATGATTAACTTGCAATAGATCCAAATCAAACGCTGTGTCTTCGTTCAAATACACTCCCCAGTGGGCGACTGTAGATTCCAAGTTTTTCAGTACTTGTTTTGATGATCCTCCAGTTTCCAATCCTTCTATGCATTCCATCTCTTCTTTGCTTAACCCTGGGTTTGTTTCAATGTCATGTATGAGGTTCTTCACACTCCACAGAGACGACTGGTCGAGATTCAATCCCTCAAAAGACACTAACACATCATCCACATCACTCTCAGAGTACAACATCTGCAATGGTTGGAGCACTCGTTGGGTGAAAATAGTCCTGAGCTCCCTAAGGTATTCAAGGAACTTCTCTAACCACTCAAAGTACTGGAATAACTTCGCATGTTTCTGGTTACGAGTCGACTTCAGTTTCACCAGAACACCTCTCATATGTCTCAAGCTTCGCAGCCTCGTACCTGAATCAATCACCGTTGATGAGTTCAAGTATCCGAGCCAGAATTCCAAATCTTGAGGTATGAATGAGCTGGCACAAGATGCCAACTTTTTCCCAAATGCTTTGATTTCTTCATTTATGTCTTTCAAATCCATGGTGCTCCTGAAAATATGATAACAGTTCTCTTAACAGACTTCACTTGTTTTTTTTTCTTTGAAATCACGGAGAGAACAACTTCAGAAGCCAGGGGTCGGAATCATTGTCTTATGTAATAGGTATTAGATATGTAAGTTAGATAGTTAATAATAATTATTGACATTGATATTTGAGTGAGCTATATCCACTATGTGTAATATTCAGAAATATATTAAAAACGGACCTACCTGATCATGTCCTGCAGGAATATGATATCGCGTTAGAATGAAAGTTATGCAGAAATAAATGTCGAAAGATATTGTGTTGGATACATGAACCAAAAAGGCTCATGTTTGGGTGGCAAACACTCAACATTTGGAGATGTTTGGTGTTCTATTAACTCAGCAAAGAAACCCTCTAAATGTCGATTCTTTCTTGAAACAGCACATATGCCAAGTGTGTGACTTCTCGACGACCGAAGTGCACAAGTATTGATTTTATTTCATCACGGAGTGTATTGGCCTATGCTGCAATAAAATTGACGTGAGAAATGTTGAGGACCATTCTATTAAGATTTGTATCAACAGAGAAAAATGAGTGCTCTTCCTCTCCTTTAGGCATGAATGCTCTCAGCATAAATTGTCATTTTTATCTGGTATTTCAGCATGGATATGATCACGTGACGTAAAGTGGATGTCAGCTGTATAATCTTATAAGAAACCGTCAAAAACGACAGGAATAGGGATACGATGTTAAAACACCCAATCACTTTTTATATAATTGTAATTCGGAGCATGGAAAAATATTAAATCTTTTTTCTATCTCACAGTTCGCGTGGGATTCGGAGGCATACGGAGTCAAGGAACTGTCGTTGTATATAGCCCCAGAATTGGGCCAATCCGGGTTTCAATTGATACATTGACATTTAATAAGCCTGAAATGTCGTCACTGCACGCAAGTATTGACTTGTCTAGCGTAAGACCCTTCCACCATAAAGTGGTGAGGAAATATTGCTTTAATATGCACCAGTATAATACCACGGGGCTTGAAGTACTAGTATATCGCACAATGGTAGATACTCACAGTCAGAGATGGAATTCACAGCAGAAAATAAATAAATAGCATTGTCCATAATGACCATAATCATAATCAAGCAAATTTTGAATGAATACAATAAACGCATTCTTCGATTGAGTATGTATCATTGGCGTTATTCGCGCTTCATGCTGTGTAACTATAGGGTTGGATTTACAACCATCCGTCGTCTACTTTTGACGAGCATCCTTAGATTCGTTCGAGCAGTGTTGCTAATATGAATTATGGATTTCATAACAACAGCGTTTCGTCTTCGCAGCATCGATGACTGAGCACTGCACGCGGCTACGTTCAGTGGAGAAGGGCTCTTCATCTCTGCCGAGGTATTTGGACAAGATAACACGCCCTGATTGATCGACAAACGGATCCATTGCACTGTATTGAATAATCAATGCGCAGCCGCAGAATGGGGACAGCAGGAAGGAGTGTTTAGCTTGTGCACAAGGTTAATAGAAAAATCGATTTGGCGTTAAGTTCGGGATATCCTATAATTCTTCGTGATGATATCCTATAACTTAAAACTGGTGCCATCGCTTGTTACTAAACGTGCAAAAATAATCGAATGATCGAAATAAAGGATTTGAATAACAACAAAATTGTGCAAAAAGTTTCATCATATCGTTTTAGCTTTTTTATGTCTGCAGTTTATAATGGCACCACTAACCATACGATGCGCACTGTGTTAAAATGAATTATTCAGTTTACATTGAATCGATTTGTTGTTATAGACGGATACATTTTCTGAGATAGCGACCAAGTGTAGATAGCGCCACACTTGAAATCAAGTCGAACGATCTATTCTGCATAGATGGTCATAGACATTCATCTCGGGAAGCAGGCCACCTCCTGCCCATTGTGGGACGAGGGAAACTTCCGCTTGGACGCTTGTTTCCCTGAGCCTCATGCAGATGCAAAGGCTTTTCTTTTGGCGATGTCATTCAGTCGGAAATGATGAATGCTTATCCCTGGAATGTTCTCTGAGTCGAGGCGTCTTGGAATACTAATGTAAAGGAGAATGTGTGTTTAAGCTGTAGAGGTAGGACTTGTAGATTGATTTGGAAGTGAGAGTCAGCATTTTAAACAATTGGGTTATTGCCGCGTGTAGAGTTGAGCTTACTCCAAAGCCAATTTAGATTTCTGTCTCGGAATCGTTATATTATTCTGATTGGGATACGATATTCAATGGCAATTCATAAGAGCTTTTGGGGTGTGATGTTTTCTCTTGATGTATCTTGAATTATGACAGGTGTTTATCACGCACAAATTGTGGAATTTGAGAAACATTTGAACATAGATATACAGTACACAAATGCCTCAGTGCTAACGACAAGGGATGATACCAAACCATACGGGTGTAAATCAAACAATAGTAATAAGAATTATGCCATTATATATCTGCATGATGAATCTAAGAATGACCATGAACTATGGTTCAGAATACAATTTGGTTGACCAAGCTGGTTTTGAAAATCATGTTTGGTTCATTGATCCTTTTTTTAAATCAAATTAAGTAAAAGTGACTTATTGACCAATTGGTTTTACAGATAAATCAGACGCCATTGTAGATTTCGAAGAAAGAAAGCCACGCCGAGTTCAGGAAGCATTCAACAGCGACGAAGATGTCAATGTGAATTTGGCAGCTGCTGAAATCCACAATTGCATTTGCTCATCAGGCTCAATGGGATAAAGAAGGAACGAGGGGAAAAATAAGGAAGCAAGAAGAGGAGCAGGAGTCATGGCATCATTAAAAGATAGTATTGAACCTAGTGACGCTTAAGTTTGAAGGGACCAAAGCATCGTTGAAGGTGGCGCTAGAATATGCACCAGACAGCAATCACAGTCACCCATATGCACACACAATGCCTCAGTCTCAATGCAATCTCGATTTCAGGAATACGCAATAATCAAACAATGGAGCGTTAGATTCGGCAATCATAGCGTCGTTTTTGCTCTCACTTCATGCTAGGCTGCCACCTCAACATAGCTGCACTGGGTGCAACAATAAAATCGTCTTCGGCGAGCGCTTTCATTGGCAATTGCGAAGAGCTTGTTCGCAATTCCTTGCACGCGATGGAGGTCAGCTCACAAGTCTGCTGTGCTAAAATCTTCCAATACACTTCCATATTTCCTCAAATTCTCAAAGACGTCCTTTGTTGTGGATTTAAAAAAGACTAAGTGATGTAATGAAATGTCATTTATCCCACAATACGGTTTCAAATGAACCTAATGAACGTCAGGAGTATTTTATTCTTTGGTTTGATGTTATGATCACCAAGATACGGACGCATGCGTATTAAATATTTTTGTTGTTGAAATTGGCATCTGGCATCACTTGGAAATTGGAAACATATCAGGTATGTGTACGTAGCTGACTGTGTGCATACATGTACACATGTGCATACATGAATGGAGGAATGAATTTCATGAGAATTTCAAGAATATGAGAATATAGTGCAATAACAAGTCAACAAATAGCAAAGTACAGTTCAAATCAAAATGTATTGTCTTAAGACTATTAGTCATCCAGGGAATTTAAAAATACTTAGAGGTAAGTCATTGTGGAATCAGGAGAGTGGTATTGTTCGTAAGATGAAAAAAAGAAGAAGCTCCGTCACGATCACAATCCTCGCAGCGTCAGAATACTGAGCAGCTGGACGCGTCTTTTCATTAAAATATCTCTTGACTTTCTCTTGCAGAATTCACGGCCCTTTCTGGGTTTTCGTTAATATAGTAATAAATGAACTGACTTGAAAATATAAGCTAAAAGGTTACTAATTAAATAACACTTATCATGCAATGGATACAAATACAAATATTTCTCGCTAAGCAAATTAACTTTGTTTTCTGATCAACTTAACAGGTCTAATTAAGCATTAGGTGTATACGTTTTATGGCATAGTATATCGACTTTGTGCCCTGTCAGCTTATTGTTATGTGGACACTGTAATTATATCGACTCTATGCTCATTTACATTTATCAATACAAGTTGCACGAGCATGGGTGTAGTATGCAGTTAAGCTTTTGCTTCACGTACGTTCTATTAAGAGTTTAAAACGCAAACAAAGACACAGATGGACTGTAAATTTGCCCGACCTGAAGATCGAATGACTTTAATCATTTCAAATTGAAGTACAAAGATATCACACGCATTATTGGCCGCTTTATCATTATGATGAGTCTGACGACTGAAAATGTGTAACGAAGAGAGGCGGCGGTCACTGACGTGAGGATTTGGCGCGATTCCTTTCTTTAATGGAGGGATTCTGAACACTTTCAGTTCGTGTTCGAACTCACTCTGTTTTGTGCTAATCATCATAATGGCTATGTCTGTCTCGATACCTTGCAGTGCGGTGAGGTAATGAGGATGACGATCCTCCATTGAGAGATATCGCTCCCAAGGCGCTTTTAGGGATCCATGATTCTGCCAGTAAACATTCCGCAGCTCGTCCCACAGCTTACATCTAAGTTTATTGGCAGTGAGGGAGTTAAAGAGTACTGGGATTGGACGACCGCCATGTTCTTTCAACCTTTGAAGCTTATAGTAAGCAATGCGAAGGACATGCACCTTACTTGCGAGCTTGCGCTGCTGGCGGAGGGTACACTGTCTCTTAGAGGCCTCGGCTCCATTCTTGGCTGAGTCACACATTCGCTTCTTATTTTCCATGGACTGACTGTCAAGGCCCATTTTTGAAGATTGCTTGAGCTGCTGGCGGAGGATACGCTGTCTCTTGGAGGCTCGGGCTCGTTGGAACATGTACCAAGGATATTCCGTCAAATCAAAAATCCGTTTGAGAAGTTTACGGATCGAAGTTTCCTCTTAAATTTCAGACTTGATAAAGATTGCCCATGAAACATTAGCTCTAAAAACACATCACATCGGCCTTATTATTCTAATTGTTTTCGTGCAAGGGTATTAGAACCAAAATAATTTTGCTGGTAATTAATTGAATGATTGAAAACAAGAAGTTTAATTACTCTTACTGGGCGACTGTCGCAGTCAAACGGATTATTCCCGCCCTCCAGTTGGTCGGGGATCAACCAACAGATCCTCTTTGGGGGCAGGGCCTCCACCAGTTCTTTGGCGATCGAATTTGTTTTCGAATGGACCTCCTTTGTCTTGATTTCTAGGTTTTTCCAGAGGTATTTTAGCTGCTTGATTAATCGTTTGTATTCTTCTGGCACCTGGGAATTGTACCCGTGTGGTACCTCTTCTCACGCGCTCTTTTTCCAGTTGTCTGTCCTCTTGTCGTCGATGGAATCAACTTGCGCAGAGAAGACTTCAATAAATTTCAGCTTGTCGTCGATCCTGAACTAATTTCATTTAATTGGCTTGAGTCGCCATAATTTAAGTTCGATATATTAATGTTTTTGCTATGTATGATCCCTTTTAATTTTATAGTTCTCTAACTACATGTACTCTTAAAGCAGATTTTGAAATTAGACTCGATACCTTATTTCTCTGTCAAATTGTTGTACAGCGAATAGACGAAATCGACATATCGTCACAATATCACTTTGGTGGGTTCGCCAATAATAGCTTTAATTAGCACCTCAATGAAATTGAAATTAACAAGCGTCGCGCTTCGTCATGGCTCGGGTTTACGTTTCCATCGAGAATACGAAATTGGACGTGGTTCAGAGCAAGAAAAGTAACCTGCTAACTCACCAATCTCCTTTATATACTTACCCTTCTCAAACGAGAATTCGGCCATTGGTGTTTAAATGCATAAACAACGTGGCTCCTGTTTATCTGAGTGACCTAGCTGGTCCATGTTTATGCTCCAAGTCGAGCGCTAAGATCGGCCTCGACTTGTGTGCTCGTCACTTCACGGCACACCAGCAACATTCATCGTCACGCTTTTAGTTTATGGAATTCACTTCCAGTGAACATATTCCACGTAAAAGCAATATAGACACTTCTAAATGTCACCTCAATTTTTTTTTTCACACATTATTTTTATCCTTGATGAATTAAATATGAATGAATTATTTAATAATATTTATATAATAATAATAATAATAATAATGATAATAATAATAATAATAATAATAATAATAATAATAATAATAATAATAATAATAATAATAATAATAATAATAATAATAATAATAATAATAATAATAATAATAATAATAAAACGCTGTGTTATCGCTCACTTCGAAAATAAACGAAAAGAAACGTAATTAACTATTCGTTCGTTTTAATTTAAAAGCAACATAATTAATACTTGATCAATGCATGAAGGCAAAACAATATCTACGTACTTTACATTGAAATCCTTCAAAACGATCCATCTCCCCTTAACTTCGCAGTAAGTCGATATTTTCCGTGGATGATCACGATCGCTTCGACATAAATTATTCTCTATATCTAACAAAGCGTTCAGCGATGCTTGAAGCTCACGCTGACCAAATCAGCCGCTGCGTGAGTGGCGCTGCTGGTCGTCTTTAATCGACACAATGTTCCTTAAAAACTCTGAACTCTATACTTTTCAACTGACAATAAATCAATAATTTTGAGCGCATATCGATTTGAAATTTATATTTTGAATAGAGTAAACCCTCATTAAGATACTAATAGGATTGTTGGAATTTTATAAATTATTTTAACATGGTAAATTGCGCTACAAACAACATCACTGTCAAGTTGCTTTTGTATGTTCTTTGCTCGTGCAAATCGAACCACTCGATATCGGTCTGGAAGCGATGAAGGGGGCTGGCTGGGTCTTATAAGGCTTCTGATAAGAACTGGAAGTAAACAAATAAAAGACTAAGGGCATGAAGGTTATTATGCTTAGAAAACAACATGACCGATATTAATTATGCTAAGAAAACAACATTCAACTACCTCTACACTTTTAATAAAGGAAGTCTTACCGACGTACTCGAATTAGGAAAACAAGAGGAAGTAATAGTTAGTGATGGGCGAATATTGATTTTGAAATCGTGTACGGTGACTTAACTCGAACTGCTCCCCTAGCCCTGGGGAGCTAACAGTGACTGTACATTCAGGCTGACAAGGTCGAGTGCGTTATGATTATCCACCGGTGACGATTTTCTTATGGTGTACCTTGGAACTCCCATCTTAAAATAACCAAACGACACATAGGTATATCACTTATTATTTCACTTAGGTGTTTCATTTAAAAAAATAACATTAACAATTGATTTTCATTCCATCTCTTAAATGTATCTGTTCTAACACCAGAATTCCATGTCATATAGCACTTTCGTTATGACGAGGTCTCTACAAACGTTATGATACTCGCTCACCTGAGAGCTTCATTAACCCGATCGATAGGCCTACTGTACTGAGCTTTTTCAGTCTTAGCTACCTCATTTTCTCTGCATCCTTTGGATACGTCATTTAATTCCCGTCCTGGTTGCGGATTATACCTCATTACGATACCTCCTTTTGTTTGCACATTATGATTTGGTGCCATAGTTCCATTTCTGCGATCTTTCGCTAACTGCCTGATAACAGCCTCATGGCTTCACTGGTCTCCGGCGCTCCTGCACCGACACACACACGCGTCAACACTACTAATTTCCTTGGCGTCAAAATAGACAATAGATTAATCTTATTTGCAGAACACCTGACCCATACAAGCAATAAAGTATCAGAATCAATTAATAGGCATATAT
>KB307875.1:7453-33663 GCA_000328365.1 Capitella teleta
TACTCCGATCTCGCCCTCGCCCACCTCGACAGAGATGCCATGGCACCGATACACGTAACATAGGGCATATAATTATAGCAGTAATACTGCAGGTATAGGTATTTCATGTGCTAATATTAGGTATAGGCCTAAAGCAAGTGCATGGTGCTCGTCCCTTCTGGAATATTAGCTGTAGCATTTCGCTGGTATCCTAGAATTTTATTTCGCGAAAATTTAATGCAGCAATTAGTCCTATCAAGCGCAATCAATGCTCCTTGTGTTCTATATTATTATAAATTGTGTGCATGGTCAATTAAAAAATTAACTCTCAGGACCATTATGGCACCCTCAGAGGCTCGGGTTGTTGATGAAGTTAATCTGTCCACCGTTCCATTTTTGTTAACGCACGAATTTCTCAGCATTACTTGTGAGGGATTGATTCGCTTAGATGCATTATACAATTGGATTCCTTTGTTTGTATTGATTTTCATATTATGTTATTAAAATTAATAAAAAAAATATTATGATTATGATTATTCTAATTTTTACTGGTATTATCATTATTATCGTTATTGTTATTGTCATTTTTATCATTAAGATATAGACAGTGATTCACCGCATGTCAATCAATCGATTAACCAGGCCACTATAGCAGATTGGATGTTGTCAATGGTGAATATTGATTTCTAATGATTTCCTTTAATATCATTCATCCAAGATATGTTCGCCACATGGTGATTACATTAAGTTTCTTGGAGGTATAGGGTGTTATAGATGCCTTTTTTTTGTAGTTTCCTCGATCTATCAACTTCCTGCATTTAATAATATAAATACATGAGACTTGGGGGGGGATAAAAGAAACCACACATGTCTTGAAAAGCTTATAGCGTAGTGCAAACAAAAAATTATCGTGGATATAATTATGGTTAGTATATATAGTGAGGGTGTTGTGTATCCATCCATGCAGGCTGTTAGCAAGCCATGCGTCCTGGGGACGCCTCATCTCAGTTTTGGGACACTTCATTTTTTCAATAGAACGCCTCTAATTCTATAGAAATGACGCCTCGATTTTGCTGCAATTGACGGTTGTGTTGTATTGTAGGACAGATGAATAACTTGTCTTTAAAAACGCTAGAATTTTTATCTGGTTGTCGTATTTTTAATCTCTTTTCATAAACCTTTGTTAGAGCAAACAAACAAGCTTAATTATCGGTCATCAGACGGCGTGTTAATACTTTATATAAATGGCGGTGGACTTTAATTCTAGGCATTGGGAAGTTGGGAACTCCTCAGTGATGTTATTCACGAGGAGCGTTCGTTCATCTCCTTGATTGAATTATCGTCCGTGCGCTTTGTTTATTCAGCAAATAGTTTAATCCAATTTCGGTTAAATTTTAATTTTAATTTTAATTTTAATTTTTTAATTGTATTTGTATATATATTATTCGGAAGTTGGAGTTTCTGGTGGTCACGTGGAATCAGCAAGAATAATGAGTGTCCGTGCGTGATGGGGTTTTACGGCTCCACCCAACCCATTCGGGTGATACGGGCGCCAGCCAGGCCCTCATTGCCTCAACACAAGCCATGCACCTTCAACTCATCCCTCTCTATTGTTATTTAACCAAGCACACTCTTCCTATTTTGCCTTCATAAATTCATTGAATGATCATTTAGAATACATATAACTGATTAGGAAGAATTCAAATTCTTTTGAGGCCATGATACAATTATAAAACTGAATAGTTTCTTTTGTTGCTCAGTACTAGTATATTCCCAAAGAATCTCAGGCTTAGGTTCAAGACTCAAGTCTAAAATTGCATTAATAAGACTTCTTAACTCTTAAAGTGTCTATGACACTTCAGCCCCTAGATTACATAAATCGATTCACAAAGGTTTTATTATGCCCTTATATTGGTCAAAGTTCAATGTAGTGCGACTTCTAACACTTTTAAAACGCTTTTTCCCCCCCAAAAAAAAATCAGCCCCCTCGCCGCCGAGATTTGAAACGCGAGATCCCTCCGGATCTACGTTGTGACGTCACAAAACACCAAGGTAAAAGAAATTAACATGGGGAGACGATGAATTTTCCGATTACCCGAAAACTAAAAATCAAAACAAATAAATAACATTCGCCATGTTTAGAACAACTTCCGCTCTATTCAATCGACCAATCAGCAGGCAGCAAAATACCGTCTAATACTATCTACAACCCCGAAAACTGAGCGCGCTATGCATTGCGATTCGCGCCATTAAAAAAAAAAAAACAAAACAAAAACAAACGTAACTGCATGTACCATGTAGACCTCTAGTCAATCCAGATCGCAGAACGGGGAAGAGGGAGTGACTGGTAAATTCGGTGACTTCAAAATACAGTAAAACCCCGCTAACTCGAAAACGGATAACTCGAAGAACCCTCTTCGTCGAAGTGTTTTCAAAGTCCCGACGACTCCCCTATGCTTTAGCATTACAGATTGCTCGGATTCCTCGAACCCCGTTTCGTCGAAAAACCCTGTTCCTCGAACATATTTTTCGGTCCCTTGAGCAAAATCGAATCGTATTCGTCGAAGTTTTTTTTTTTTTTTTTTTTTAGATCAAAGAACCCTTTTGCTAATTGTGTAATTAACGCAACTCTTTTTACTGTTTTGGACAATCGTTTACAAACAGAGTTCGACTCGCTTGTCACCTCTCGCATTGTTCAGAAGTTAGCGTCTTCGTCTCAGTATATTCATTGCGTAATCGACCGCATCGTGTCGATTAAAGCAGCCGCCATGTTCAAAGGTTCAATTAGCAGCAAGCGTTCTTTTGTTCACGATGCTTGGTTAACAATAGAAGAGAGAGCATGTAGTGGATTTTCGATCGGAGTAAAACACATGAAGGCGTCTTTGATGAAGACGATTACAGAAAGCGGTATAGCCTCAGATGTTGAATAGGCGGGAAACATCAATAATAAACAAACTCTGCCCATCAGCATAAAACCCGATCATTCGTCACAACAAATTAATCAGTCTGTCGACGAATCTCTGTGAGACATCTCTGCAATAATGGCGACTAAACGAAAGATCACGCGTGTAACCCTGGCGACCAAGTTACTGGCGATCAGCGAAGCTGAAGCTGGAGGGAAGAAAAAGGCCATCGCCGATAAGTTTGGATTCCCACCATGCACCCTGTCAACGTGGATAAAAAATTCTGAGTAGATTCAAGCGCATTATAGAGAGAGTGGAGGTGACAGGAAGCGAGCGAGGTTGTGTGAACCCGGACGTGGAAGAGGCGTTGATGCTGTGGTTCAAGNCGGCAAGAACAAAGAATATCCCCCCTCTCTGGGCCGATTTTGTATATTTTGTAGTAAACAACGCAAACAAATCGTTTTCATTTTTTTCATTTTTTTTTCATGTGTTGGTAGCTTTAAAGTGTTCAAGGGTAGGTCATTACGCTATCATAACGTAATTTGAGATCAATACGCTATCATAACGTCATCTCATAGATCATAACTTTACCAAAATGTTGAGAATCCGAAAACCCCGATTCGTCGAAAACCCTCTTCGTCGAAGTGTTTTCGCTGGTCCCTTCAAATTCGAGTTAGCGGGGTTTTACTGTATATTATTTCACTGGAACTAAACTGAATAATGGGGCTATAATATTACTTATAAATATTATTTACATCTAAATTTGTTAGCCCTCAACAGTCACTCCTTGGATAGGTACATACGAAAAAAAATGATTTGAAAAGTCCCCTGCCTTTTGAATTATGTTAATGACTATGCTTATTGTTATTGACTTAATCGATTCATTAATTTATGATAAATTTCTCTATGTACTTTTTATATATTTTTCCGGAGTGTTTCCCCGAAGTGAAATAAGCATGAAATTACTATAATCGCCCAACATGTTTAGTTGATACACACACACAGGCGGCCATGAGATCCTATTAATTAGTACTTCCCCCAACGTAACAATGGCAACAAAGAAAGAGATCAAACGATATGCTTGACGGTTAAATACACCTTTTATGATTGGATTTAATCTTGTGAGATATAGCGGTGGAATTCAGGCAAATTCAAAAATCAAATTAAACCATTTTTGATATTATTTATTCAGGCAAGCGAACAAAATGGAACAAAAATATTTAGAGGAATGAATTGTTTTTAACACCATGAATAAATTACTATATATATGTACTATAATTACTATATATATGTACAATGGCAACAAAGAAAGAGATCAAACGATATGCTTGACGGTTAAATATACCTTTTATGATTGGATTTAATCTTGTGAGATATAGCGGTGGAATTCAGGCAAATTCAAAAATCAAATTAAACCATTTTTGATATTATTTATTCAGGCAAGCGAACAAAATGGAACAAAAATATTTAGAGGAATGAATTGTTTTTAACACCATGAATAAATTACTATATATATGTACTATAATTACTATATATATGTACAATGGCAACAAAGAAAGAGATCAAACGATATGCTTGACGGTTAAATACACCTTTTATGATTGGATTTAATCTTGTGAGATATAGCGGTGGAATTCAGGCAAATTCAAAAATCAAATTAAACCATTTTTGATATTATTTATTCAGGCAAGCGAACAAAATGGAACAAAAATATTTAGAGGAATGAATTGTTTTTAACACCATGAATAAATTACTATATATATGTACTATAATTACTATATATATGTACAATGGCAACAAAGAAAGAGATCAAACGATATGCTTGACGGTTAAATATACCTTTTATGATTGGATTTAATCTTGTGAGATATAGCGGTGGAATTCAGGCAAATTCAAAAATCAAATTAAACCATTTTTGATATTATTTATTCAGGCAAGCGAACAAAATGGAACAAAAATATTTAGAGGAATGAATTGTTTTTAACACCATGAATAAATTACTATATATATGTACTATAATTACTATATATATGTACAATGGCAACAAAGAAAGAGATCAAACGATATGCTTGACGGTTAAATACACCTTTTATGATTGGATTTAATCTTGTGAGATATAGCGGTGGAATTCAGGCAAATTCAAAAATCAAATTAAACCATTTTTGATATTATTTATTCAGGCAAGCGAACAAAATGGAACAAAAATATTTAGAGGAATGAATTGTTTTTAACACCATGAATAAATTACACCATGAATAAATTACTATATATATCAAAATTCTTTGTCAATCGGATGTGTTGATATTATATTTTCATATATGAATAGTGGCATATACCTATAGTTTAATTAAATTATAGATTTAAAACTTTCTTGGGTTATGTTTTGAACAAGAAAAACTGAGAAATATCTTAGTGATACAAATGAATACATTTCATATATCAAATTGCTAAAATAATTAATGATATAATTAATTCAATAAATCAGGGAATAACTATTTCCATCTGTCTTAACTTATTATTATTATTATAATAGTTTATGGCCGACTGAAGTCTACATACATGTATATGATAAATGAAATAAATTATGATAAAATAAAATAAATAAATGAATAAATAAATAAATAAATAATCAATGCATAGCGTATATTCACAAATAGAACCGACTTCTAATGATGCCACAAAGATTAATTAAAAACTGTATACGTAATTGAACAAATAACATTTGAACAAATTGCTTGAGTTTAAAATTCACTTCTGGAAATTAAAAATAGCATGTCTAAGAATTTCATGACAATATTTAACTTGGTTAAATACAAATATTATGCCATGACTTTGAGATCCTTTGATCCATTATCAAAGTAATGTAAAATTGGTTCTAATTTTTGTGATGTTTTTGCATTAAATAAAAATAATGAAAAATATACAATTAATACAATCAAAATTCTTTGTCAACCACATGATCATAAGCAGATGTCAGGGTGTAAGGTTCAGGGCGGCGAGTGAAGTGAGAATGCTGCTTCTTGCTTGAGTTTGAAGACATGATATGACAGTCTCAACATGCACCTGAAGTGAGGTTGAATCATGAACAAGTGAAGGCATGGACATTTTAGCTTATACACACCAAATTTGGCATTTTTACGTGATTTCCAGACAACATGCTGCCCTAGTTCGGCTGAGGGAGACTGCTATCACGGCTCTGTCTTCCTTGGTCTGTCACATTGTTCAGGATTGCGAGGCTGTAAATTGAATAAAACTATCAAACAAAAAATCAAATATAGAAACACTGATTATTATTATTAATTGAAATGCTTAAAAAACGCATGATTTTCAATATTTACCAAGTGATTATGGCACTTATGCCTGAATTTTCGATTGTAGCCACCAAGCTACTGCTCAATAGCTGCAGCCCATGAGCAGTAGCTACTCAACTGATTGTCCACCAGATCCAATGCTATTTATAACTATATGGTCTCTTTAAAGCTGCCATGCTTTTCAGGGCCAACTAGGTCATGGTGAGCATAATGCAATATTTTGAGGCTGGAACCAAATAGTGATTTACAGCATTTGCTAACTACATGTGTTGTCAAACCGGAATTTGCATCCAATTATATCATGTTTACATAATTTGACATATATTTGTGTTTTCACTAATTATGCATACATTTTCATCAGAGCTTGATTGAGACATGACGAAGTAAATTCAATGCCGCTTGGCCGTTAAGCCAGCTACGCATCTGTTTGATATGTAATTACCATCCTGACAACACGATTTTAAGAGATTGTAGTCACACAGCCAAAAAGCAGAATCAAGAGCTAGACTGCATGATTATCTGTTTGATTATCATTCAGTATAGCCACGAAGACTAATAATTATTACTAGGCAATATATTATATGGAATATAAATTAGGGTTTCAATAACGGCACGACTTTTAATAATTATAAATGTATAAGTGATTGCTCGCCACGCCCGGCCTTTTCGTAGTACGGTAATAGTTATCTCGCCCTGCCTTTTCATCAGTACCGCTAACAGTCATCACGCCGTGCGTAATGTATCAATGTGTGATTGTCACGCCCCCCTTTATGCCTTACTTCTTGTATGCACTCGTAGAGGTACTGGGAAGCTGAGACAAAGCATATAATTATGGTGACGGGCATGTTCACTAGTGGTTTCCATGATAAATTATAATGTAATTTTATTATATAATTATATATTCACGGAAAACTTTAATTTAAACTTACTTCCTTAATGATAATCCATGCGTGACAGTTACTAGGTAGACCCATTATCCAGAGGACTTGACTTGAACAAGTGGCCAGAAAAGAGTTCCCGTAGATTGCGTAGAACTGCTGAACTGCATCAAGTATGGATCCTTCGATGGCAGTCTGAATCTAGTCACCGTCACTAGTGCATGGTCACCGCGATTGATCGAGCTGCGAGCATGCAGTGAACACTCTTGCAAGTTGCATTGAATGTGAGTTTGACTGGTGAAGTCACTCACTACTCAGGCGAGTGAGCGAAGTTTCCGTCGCCTGTTCGTTGCAAAAACCGGCAATGCAGTGTCGTGGACTTCTCTTCCGAGTGCTTGACCGTATATTTGAACTCATAGTATTCAATCAAAGTGATTCAATCATTTAAACAACTAAAATGTAAAATTTTCGCGATCGAGCAGACAATCAAAACAGCGCTTCCAAGAGCCAAGGTCAAGGTCGTCGTGACGTCACAAAACACCTCGTCAAGCGAGAGGTGAAGCGGGATTTCGAAAATCGTTTTTTTTCGCGCCCTCAATATCTCTCACTTTGCGGAGGTGTAAATAGTATTTATAGAGAACGGATCCTGGTTTTATTTATTGCAATGACAATTAAAATGTTCAATTTTATTAATAAATGCATTTAATATGCAATATAAAAACAACATATTTTGAAGTGTCATGGACACTTTAAGTGTAAATTCCTAGAATTGGTTCTCAACTCTGAGAATCAATTCTCAACTTTGAGAATTCCATGTCTTAACTCTAAAATTCTTATGGAGACTCCTATGGCTTAAACATAAATTTACTGGGGAAAATTGTTCTGTTCAATTTGAAAGAAATATATATGTTTTACTGCCTTTTAATTTTAATCCTAATCAATTACTGATCCTAATGCTAAGATATTGTCCCCAATGCATTTGTGATTTGCCATTTAATAGCTCATATTTAATCATTTATTGAAATTTCCACCAATTCCGCTTGTTAAAAAAAATTCACGCGTCGACTGCTTATAATAATTGTTTTCTTCATGTGTCGCAACTCTATCGGATTTGGCTATTGAAATGCATGCAGGCACATGATCAGCAATACAAATCCCTTTGATCATTGATCCCTTTTTCCCCTTTTTCACTTCTTCATTTTCCACTTTTACGTATTCCAGATCCTGATTGTAAAAACAGCGAAGATGTCTGAAAAAAGTGTTTTCTCGGCAATTCTCTATTAGCTCCTGTTCGTCATCGTGAGACTGATCTTTGCTGCCATCGATGGAGCCAGAGTGCGGTTCAAGACAGCACTCACCCCCAGAAGCAATGCATTCGCAAGCAGTGCTCGCCTTGATAAGGTGATCAGCACAAATATATTCGATCCGTGGGTGTCTCCAAACCAACCTTCCAATATCATCTCCAGGCATGTGAAGTACGTCCACCCATGTTATGTTTTGAAGGATGAAGTTTCGTTTTATTGCCTGACCAAGAGTGAAGCCTGGTTTGTGGAAGCTCTCGAGGGAGTTGAAGTGTGGAAGAGCTGTTTCAGTCCGTTCCACAAGATTGCCCAACTTGAACACGCCGTCAACGTCATCCGCATGCCATTACAATCGCTGTATCGTTTGACAAATGAGATGAATGACATCGAAGCCAAAATAGTGTTCATCGAATTTATGGCTCGTTCAGGTTCAACGTTATTCCTGCAAATGTTTGAAGAGACAGAAGAATGTGTCACATACTCTGAACCGCATTACTTTAATCACTATGGCCGTCCGGAATTCGCAGACGAGGATTGCCGCCTGGAAGCGGTGATGAAAATGTACTGCAAGCCAAGAAAGCTGCCGACAACAGCGTTTGTTTTCAAATCAATCCTGATTGGCAAGACTCTGAGCCCCGCTGTGCACCGTCTTTTTCCTCAGGCCAAGTTTGTGTACATCTACCGCAATTTAATTCCTAACGCCTTATCCATGGATAAAATTAATAAAAAAATCCTATTCCATCGCGTGGACAGCGCCATTAGAAACATTCATCCCACCATATTTTGGAGAATGCACAAGTTGATAATGAATGACATGGCTTTCCCTTACACTGAGAATGAACTGGACATCGCAAAGAAGTCAGATTGGTCCCAAGGAATCATTATGTATTATTACTTGCTGAAGGTGCACGCTTTCTACCTTCAACTACAGAACAGAAATGATCACCCCAAGACTCCATCTGTGAAGTACGAGCATCTTATCAAAGATCCAAATAAGTGCCTCACTGCCGTATTCAAACACTGTGACCTGTCATTGGCGTTGGTACCGAAGGCTCTTCGTGCGCTGCATAAAGACTCACAGAGAGGAAGTATTCTTGCGCAGGAGACTCTGAACAAGAGAGAACAAGATCCAAGACTTGTGGCCAAAGAATTACTGGACATTGTGGAAGAGCTAGCTGGTGAAATGGGATTAAATGACCTTTGGGGGGAATTCCAACTGGGACATGATGTGTGTGACTCTTGAAGTGCCGATTGTAAAGTGATGTATGCGCAATACTTGAACTGTACTAATCAGATTGTAGAGTGTCTTAGCACGATAAAAGTTCTAGAATTGAATTGAGTTGCTTAAGTCTATCAAATCTTATAATTGACATATGGTATAAGGGGAAACTGGGTCACCACTTCTCATGATTATATTAACAAGATAAAGGGGCACGTATCGAATTGCTCAGTCGCTTTGACCGCCTCACTGCATTCCTATGCCGGCCGTGGAGTGAGTGAGTGAGTGATGGGGTTTTACGGCTCTACCCAATCCGATCGGATGATACGGGCGCCAGAACAGAAGGCCGGGACCGGGGTTCCCCCCTACTGTTATCGATAAATCCCAAGGGTTCTTTATCCTGCATACCACCATAGACAGTAGTACACAGCGCCCGGCCTTGTTACGCAGTTGGGCAGCACTGTAGAGTCACCGAAGAATTACAATTATAACGGATTACAATTATAATTCACAATCAAAACGCCCGCGGCATGATCGGGTTTCGAACCCGGGACCTCGACCCCCACGGTCGGAATAGGATTGTAGTCAGCGGTTTAACCCACTGCGCTATCCGGTGCCCCTTGCCGGCCGTGGAGGTCGAGGTCCCGGGTTCTTGGGCGTTAGGAGTGTAAATTGTAATTGTAAATCGTAAAATTTAATCGTTATAATCATATTGCAAAGCCGGGTACTGTGTACTAATAATGCTTTATTCGTGCACTGGCGGCACACAGATACGAATAATAATAGCAGTAAAAAAAAATAAAAAATAAAAAAATAAAAATATATATAAAAAATATATAAAAAATTATAAAGACCGAGCTGAAAACATAGCTCAAGCAAACATAACACATGCATTAATCAGTACAGATCAATCATTCAATGTCAAGAGCATTTTAGGTTCAGACGTAAACCCCTCCACGTCAAGCACTCGCTCTCGCACTTTTTAGAGCTCTGTAGCTTGGTCTGCAATTAGTAGCAGTTCATCCGCTGGTTTGTGGTGAAATACAATGTGCCGTATGCTAAGCTGGAGATCAGCATATGAGTCCACTCCGCGCGTGTCTCGCAAATGAGCGAGATTTCTGCCAATCATTGATGACGCCGAGTGCTTTGCTCTTAAAGCGAGCAATCTGACGACAACATTACTGCTTTGCTCCATGGTAGCGTAAAAACGGACGAAATGGCACTCAAGGCTGCACTGAAGCGGCGGTCGTCCCAGAAGTACATGCAAAAGCCACGTGTGAGTTTGGTATGGCAGTTTTAGTACTCCTTGTACAGCTTTTCTCCATGCCACAATGACCTTCGTCCAGCTGGATGACCCTATAAGGTCCATAAGTGAGCACCGTAAAAAGACGTGCAATACGCCGTGAATAGCCGTGAGCAAACGTCTGAGGAGAGAAACCCAAAGTTACCCAACAGCCGGTTGACTTGGCCGATGAAACGTGATGCCTTCAGAGTGCAGTCATCCTTGTCCATAACAAAGCGAGTGACTTTGTTTCCTAGATGTATGCATGCATCTGTCCATGTCACCAGCAATGCGCAGAATGTCCTGTGTTGTACGAGCAGATCCGATCTTCATGCATGTCGTTTTCTTCACGTTGAATAGAGAGTCTTTGGCATAGACGATGGAAGTCTATTTCAATTAGCATACAAAATTCTATTTTGTCTGTTTACTGCATTTCCTGCTGACGTTATTATCCTTACATGCATATTAGAATCGGCGTCTCTTTGAACTGTCATATAGCACTAGATGTAACACGGTGATTATACATGTATCTTGAGAATATCTCTGGCATATTCATCCATGTTAAATTCGTTTGGATTAAGGCTCTAAAAAATCACTCCAAAGATGCCTGCCCGGTGGCTGGCGGTGACATTGGCTGCTAAGTGACGCATCACTGGGCAAGAGGTGGCTGGACGATTACGTAACACTTCGAGTCACGACGCGGTAAAGGAGGTCAAACACGAGAATATTGGGCTGAAGAAAAGTTGTCGGTTTAATATAACAGACTTACAATTATTGAGTAATTAATATTGAGAAAGGATAATAGTAAGTCTGTAATATACCCGTAATTTATATCTTTTAACCCTGTAACCTGTAATCCATTTTCAAGGTATAATTGTTATACACAAAGACTCTCTAATAAGAGAGTATTTGGTTATACATGTTGTTCCATGTAAATCTCTTATCTTCTTATTGGTTACCTATTACATACATATAATGCTGATTACTATCAGTACGGCCGGGTCTTTTTAATAAGGTTCTTTTAATCATTAGGCTGCGATCGGTGTGGTGACTGTGTCTTTTCATGTCTATTGTACGCCTTATACGAGCGTTCACCTCAGCTGGGAGGCACTTTAGCGGAGTTGAGAATTCGTTTGAGAAATCAAAAATAAAGGAATAATATTCTTCCTCTATGGTATAACCGGGTTCTTATTATTATAATTTTTTCTTCTGTGAATTTACACATGCGAGTGCCAGACAAAAAGCATGACACAAACATGACTTACCTACATAACTACACGTACTCGAATTTCCAATGCATTTTTTTTTTCTCATATTTTAATATGTAAAATGTTTATTCCAACAAATCAGGTTTGTTAATAATTATTACATGAATGAACAGGAAGAAAAAAAAAAGGCAAACAAACACACAAACCAACAGATATAATCGATAGCAGCAATTAGTAGCTAAAGTATGGAGGAATAGTAAAAAAACAAAAAACAAAAACAAAAAACAAAAACAAAAAACAAAAACAAAAAACAAAAACAAAACAACACATAAGTAAATCAATTATGGTAACGTACAAGTCCAACTAAAAAAATCTTCGAGATCGATATCAGAAAATATATCATTTGGAATTTCTTGGCGCATTTTGATTAGCTCCACACTGACATTTGCCTCCGCCGCAGCTGAGACGTCATGTGAAGCCCACCATTTCTGGATAAATTTTGCTTTGTCAAAAGGAATATCAGGTCATTTTTTATACATCAAAAATTTGAGGCAATTATCGACGTGGAATGACTTATAATGGAAAAACAAAAATGTACAATTGAATTAGAGCTATTTACACAGGAGTTAGTTGATAAACTTTATGCATCGGCTAAAAGTTGAATATGAAGATCAGGATCGTTAAACAAGTGGTGGATAAATTTCGATCTTGTACAGTAAGGTAAACGGAATAAACGTCGAACACATTTCCTCCAAGCTATACATAAAGGTGTAATGCTAGTAACATCTAAGTCCCACAGTGGACAACCATAAAAAGAGCAACAATAGGTTTTGAACAAATGGCGAAGCGTATCAAACCGACAGTGAGAATAATTACATAATATCATGTTGCATTGAGTATTTAACACACATATCGCTTGTGTTAAATTAGCTCTGGTTGCATCAGGGTCAATCTTCAATCGGAGATGCGTCGCCTCAGTCTGGTATGGAACTGGCGTATTGCACAAGATAAGATCTGACAGCTAGTCGTTGTCTATAGTAGATTGAGTATAAATGTACCGCAGATAGAAAATGTAAAGAGATGTGATTGATAGACTAAAACCAGTTTTATCTAAATTATTTTTACACGCCGACTAGGCCTACATATCAACCTTCCATAAACCGAGCGCCAATGCAGGGTGCCGACATGGGCGTATATGCGGCTGCAGTTCATTTCGAACAGGCATTGACCCATTGCTTCATTGTTTCACACTCGATGTAGAATGCCAGTAAAGCGAGCGAATACCCACGCGCATGACCTTTAAAAATCTAGGTGAATCGTTGACCTGTGACTTACAGTATGCTTTCTAAGTCGCTTATCGCTCCCTGCGATCGTAATAAAGAAGATGTGTTATCGCCGGGGTCGTTTTCGTGCAACAAAGTTATTCATCGCATCAACAGCAAATATTGCTGTAAACGTGCCGGATAATACAGCATTTAACAAACCAACAGCTCAGAAGAGACCAGGATTTACAGTATTTACAGGTGCTGTATGCTCCCACGGTGGGGTACTAACTCTAAAAGTTAAGATTTAAGACTTTAAGACTTTAATGTGCAAACTGTGCCATGAGTTATGTTTCAGTAAGTTAACCATGGAAGCACGATTCACACTTTAGTTATTTACACATACTAATGTTTAGGCCAACAATAATATATCAGAGCTCAAACGCAACTTTGAAACAAGTATTTGAACTAAATTTAAAGGTTGGCGTTAAGTGAAAGTATTTTATGCATATAAATGAATATAAGATCGAAGGACACATAGTGAACCATCATATAGGTGAAAATTACAATTGCAGTACTAATGATAGGTAGTATGAGGTATATATTATGAAAACAGTGATTTATGAGGTTGAAGAAGTGATTTTATCAAACAAATGGATCCCGGGTTCGAGACCCGATCAGGCCACGGGCGTTATGATTGTGAATTACAATTGTAATTCTTCGGTGACTCTGCAGTGCTGCCCAACTGCGTAACAAGGCCGGGCGCTGTGTACTACTGTCTATGGTGGTATGCAGGATAAAGAACCCTTGGGATTTATCGATAAGAGTAGGGGGAAACCCCGGTCCCGGGCCTTCTGTTCTGGCGCCCGTATCACCCGAACGGGTTGGGTGGAGCCGTAAAACCCCAATCACTCAATCACTCAATCAAACAAATGGATGAAGGTTAGGTGATAACATATAAATGTATGTGGTCAACATGTCATGGCTAGATAATACAAAGGTAACAAAAACGATTATGAAAATATAAAATATACATTAAAAAAACAAAACAAAACAAAACAAAACAAAAACAAGGCTAGAGCTTGATGAGGATGAAGTCGATGTCGATGCCGTGATATGTTCTTAAACCAACTTAATCTGAAATGTCAACGGTTCTGTCACTCTAAAATCTAACGACAAGCTAGGATCCTAACAAAGGAATCATGGAACACGCGAACAACAACACACATCAATCAGTGATGTACTGGAATGTTGTCAGAATTTAATTTCGCCCGAAATCCGCACTTCGTATATGGCTCCGCATTTTAGTCGCAATCCGTAATTTACCATGACTCTCCGCGTTCAGTAAATAGCACACGTTTTATGTTAATGAAGCGTTTTGATTAAATGGTTGATTTGGAATAAAAGGCAAATTCAAATGTTAAGAGGTTCTTACGACCAATGTTCGCCAGATTTTGAACACAAATAATGAATGGTCTAAATAACATAAAGTCACATCAGGTGGAAGACGATAACATTGTGAGTTTTTGACCTCAATATGACCTCAATTGTGACCTTCAATGTCACCTCCAAGTCTAAATGGTGCATGAAGCTGGTGCCTCTAACCACATCTTGTAATTCTATATCATCTCAAGTCTGATTGGGGTGCCTCTCACTGTATCTTTCAACTTCAATCTAAAATGATAGGCTGTTGATATCGTTCGCCTTAATATATTAACACAGAGGAAGGATTAATGAGAGTGGACATGTCGAGTGAACGCCGGTCTTTCGCCCAGCGAGCAGATTTTCCTAATTGTGGAAGGCCAGGCTGGAGCGCCAGTCTGCACTTAATTAACATGTGTTTTCCTGAACCTGGCTGAAAAAAAAACAATACCGAAAATGCTGTTAACACGGCCATATCTTTTTACTCCAAAGAGTGAGAGCTTAAAAATTTACAATTTATAGAGACACAACCAACATGAGTATGTTGTGACAATCAATTAAATCAATATCACGTATAATTGCAGAGATATTTGACTTTTGTCAAATATGATCAAAAACGTTATTAGTACATGTACACAACAAATTTAATGTTGATAATGTTTGAAAAGTTGAATAACTCTGAAATTATCTGCAAAATTGTAAATATTTAAATAATTAAATAATGTGACATACATTTATTAAATTTCAATAGATTTATTATTTATAAATTAATCGACAGCGCACGATTTACTCTACTGAGAAAATTTAAAAAAAAAAAATAAATAAATAAACAAGTAATCAGTCAGAGACTATTACGCAATAATTATGCAATTGAGCATGTAAAGTATGATCTCACTTTCATCTGTGATGTTTAAGTGAATAATTTAACGAGAAAAAAAAATAGAACGCTATAATCAATATTGAATGAGATTGAGGTGATTGTGAAATGTGTTTGGTCATTGTGACCTTGACCTTTGACTTTTGATCTACAAGATTATTTCGAACACGGATAATTAGAGGTAGAAAAAGAAGGAAACGAACCAATTGAGAAATTAATTTGAGATTATAATACAAGCAGAAAGAAAAACATAACTTTTATATATATAGGCGTTATCTACATTTAATGTCATATATCATGTAAAATATTGATCTGACACCAAATGTGTCATTATATAAATACTGGCCTATATTATATGTACACATTGATGTAATTTCATTTCAAAACTAACCATCATGAAACAAGATATAGACTAAATTAGGTTATGACTATATTTGGACATTCAATCAGAGATTGTCATACACAAAAAGTGCGCAATGAATTACATGTATCATTAAAGATTGACCAGATATTAAGGGCAATGCTTTGTGTTGATTAACTTTAATGTATGGATATCATGCCTTATATGGCGAAAACTGGGAAAATGCGTCACAACGAGCTTGACCTTCTAATGACATAATTGAAAATTATAATCAGATAGAACAATAATATTATCAACTATCACTAAAAATTACAGCGTGATATCGTGCTTGACAAAGAAAATATATTTGTGTTCCAATTTCACATTATCAACTATTATGCAATAATTATGCAACTGAGCATGCAAAGTATGAGCTTACTTTCATCTCTAATGATAAACTGAATAATTTAAAGGGATGGGGAACTGAATTTTAAGTGATGTTCTATTGACTCATAGCACCAATTGATAGTATTCCGTGTCAAAAACACCATGCCTGGATGCAAGCGTAAGGAAATAATCCATTCCGAATATCGGGGTTAGCATTGGACCTATGGGAGAATGACTTCCATTACGAAGTATAGGAGGCAAACGTCAGCTGAAGGCTTGCCGTGATTGGTCCCGTTCCCCTCGTGAAGCTATCGATTTCAGCCAATCAGAGCAGAGCATCTTTGCCATAAAAGGACATCTCTGTTGTTTACGAAACGAAAGCGCATGCGTGGTGCACTCTGGCTGACCTTTTTACTGTTTCAGGATGAGAAACATGGTAGGTGTCCTAGAAAATCGCTTGTTGAAATAAGAAAAATAGCGAAAAAAAAATTTTTTTTGCGCCTGACTGGTGGCAAAATGATTATTCTATCTATTTACGAAAAGAAAAGAAAAAAATATCCAGAGGTTTAGTCGCAGGACACGCTGATATAACGAGGCCCATTGTAAAAGATGGGAACTCGGTGTTTCATCACAGCTCCTGACGTCACGCCTAGTTAGCAATATATCTCCAGCGAAATCGTTATGGATGATATTCCTTGTGTGGGCCAGGCATAGGAATCATTTTTGGTGCATCAAATAACGACTCAAAGTCCATTTTTAACCAGTTCTCCCTCCCTTTAACGATAAAATGAGAACGTTATGATCAAGATTGAATGAGATAAATGATTTTGAACTTTTTATTGTCATTATCACCTTGACCTTTCACCTTTGACCTACAAAATTCTTTCGGACAAGGATATTGTCATACTTGATAAATGTGTGAAAAATGAAAGATGAACGACAGTTAGTTACAGAGAAACTGTTGACCAAAATTTGTACAAGGACAAAAAGAAAAATTTCCTAACTAACATACAGAACAACATAGGGAAAAAAATTCAATTTTTTTTCCTAAAAAATCAATAATTAGTTATGCAATATTAATTGTGTTAATTACCATCAAGGCCTTGAAATTGGAGCATATTAATTAAAACTCCAGATTTAGTAAGATCAAAGATTCTGTAGTTTTGCTAAGATTTGACACTTCAAGCAATGGTTAGCACGGCGAAGCAGCGCCCCAAGCGGCGACGAAAGTCAGATCTCTGAGCGCAGCGCAATTAACACGGCCGTCAATGGCGTTTTTCACAATTATGCGCTATTTTTAAAAATCCATAGAAGCTGTTACAAATAACCGAGATGCGTATATTTTTCGCCCACCTCTTCAGCAAAACGACAACACGTCGAATACAGCCTTTAATAAATTATTTAAACGATATGACGCATTGACAAATAGGTCGATCTGAGAGTGTTGATTTGGCGATGATGCACACTTTAGTTGATCAGAAAATACGAAAGACATTCAATTCAACTTCATATTACAACATGCCAGCATAACCCAGTAGAGCGAAACACACTTTTCTAGTTAAGTAGTACTGAATGCTTTTGACGTATTACTAATTAGATAAAAGTGCTATATGGCAGCTACTGCATTGTCACATACGATCGACATAAATTAAAATCGATTGAGAAAGTGACAGAGTGTATCAAGAACCTACACGTATAAAATAGCTGCGTTTTATGCTATATTTTATATCAGAATTTCTGGCGAGTAAAAATATATTTTGGCGAGTATAAATTCCCTGTTTACTCGCCACGTGGGGAGCAAACTTTTTCTCTTATTGTGAACCCTGAATACATCACATCAAGCCGCATAAATATCGACAGCTCAATTCAACGAGCCGCCAAATCGATGAGCGAGTCGAGCAATGATTCACTCCTCCGTTTCCTAATATATAAACTCACTATAACATGACAACAGTTACTGCTTAGCAAATAGAACGTGCAATTTGATATTAAAGAAATTAAAAGTGAAAATGACTCGAAATAGTTAACAAAAGGCAATGCAAATGTCGTTTAATTTCATAACAGCGACGTTTTCCCAGCAAACACGGAACGTTAGGCAAATGTGGGAGACATGTGCAGGTAACCTTCTCCAACGTTACAAAATAACGTTATCTAACGTTACTCAGGATGGGGGCGATAACGTTATCTAACGTTACAAAAAATTTACACCTAATCTAACCAAAAATAACCTAACCTAACCTAACCTAACCAAAAATAACCTGCATAGTGACATGATGTACACACACCTCATGTTGTTTTAACGAACCTTTATTAAAGCCTTGTATAAAAGGTTAGGTTAGGTTAGGTTATTTTTGGTTAGATTAGATGTAAATTTTTTGTAACGTTAGATAACGTTATTGCCCCCATCNTGAGTAACGTTAGATAACGTTATTTTGTAACGTTGGAGAAGGTTACCTACACATGTCTTAACTGGGCTGGGTCCGAACACGAGAGGGGTCTCGAATTCCTGCTGCTGAGTTGCCCGCTCAGTCTCACTCAAAATGGTATCACCTCGTGTTCCTTCCCCAGCGCCTTTTATTCGAAATCCAGACATAATGGCAATTACAAATGGATATGGGATTGTCTGACAACGGCAATGCATGCACATTAAAATAATGACCGCCCGGACCATCCTGTCGCTAGATAATCGTTGCCCTGACCGGTCACTTGTGAAGACAACACATTAAACCTAAATAAGTGGTAAATGATATATATAATAATACCACCAGAAGGCTGATCGTATATTTCAAGGTGATCAAAATTTACGCCTGCTGGTAACGTTAGGGGAATGTTGCGTGTTTGCTGGGTTCAGCCATATTCAAATCCGAGTGACATACGTACAGGCCATCAGAAGAAAAAAAACTAATAAATTAATGGGTTTCACAAACTGATAACTCATACAAAATATCACAAACCATTCTTCACCCTTTCGAAATGAAAAGAATGACATTCCTGGGCAGACTCTCCGCAAAGTGTCCTGCCGTCGGTCGTTTCGCCATGACAATAACATTGGAAGCAGCCGCTCAGTTAAATCTCAGCTTCGTCGCCGTCGGGGGGCGCTGCCGTCGCGTTATAATGCAAAATGTCCAATCTTGGCGAAGCTACAGAATCTTTGGTAAGATGTATGTGTTAGGAGTATACTGTGTAAATGTCAATGCAACAATTTGCATAACAACTGAGATATATTGAGATAACTATAACATAAAAAATTCTGTAATAATATGAATCAATTCCGATTCTCGACTCGCAAAACAGAAAAACGTCACGTACCAATAGAAGTAGATTTTGGTTTGAAAAGAGTAAATATATCCTCATTTCTGATGCTAATAGTCATAACGTGTGATGAAATAATTTGCAGATCCGCGTTTGGTATACCATAATGGCTGACCTGTGGTGTACATAACAGTGCGCATGCGTATTGACATGAATTTGACGATTCTGATTGGAAGAAATTTCAAGGAAGTTGGTCTAGCTGTCCAATCCCGAGTCGAAGAAGTGTGTCCGAAGTGATATCAATAGGTTGGCGTCCACTGATGCCAACCAAAAATGTTAATGCAGTAAAAACAAAAGCAAACTGACCACAGTTAACTCGTCTTATCTGGCGTCAATCTGGCGTCCAACATTTCAAACTTAGCTCCATGAAATTAGGCGCATGCATGAGCTCACGGCCTCAGTTATTGTTACAGGGTTCAGTTTTTTCATGATAAAGTGATACATTATGCATACATGTCGAATAAAATATAAATCTAAAATGGGCCGAGTTTAATCTGGGCCGACCGAAGTCGATAAGATGGGCCGAATTCAATGAGCTGAAATCAACCTGGGTCGAAGTCGATCAGCCGAAGTTAGGATGGGCCGAAATCGTGTGTATTCCGCATCATCACTTCAACGAGCGGGGAGGCGAGTTTGCCGATAAGGAGGGATGCACACGAATTCGGACAATCCTAACTTCGGCTGATCGACTTCGATCGGCCCAGGTTCAACCCATGTTGATTTCGGCCCATTGAATTCGGCCCATCTGATCGACTTTGGCCCATATTGATATGTGATATGTATATTCATTATGTGACGTCACTACTTTGTGTGTAAAACCTGTTGATTTCTACAAAACATCATTTCATCGCCAATTCCGTTCGCTGCAGAAAATTCGCTCGCTGGGCGTAAAACCGGCCGTCCATTTGACATGTCAACTCTCATTATTCTTCCTCTATGCTACAACTGATCTATTTAGTTAATTATATTGTGTAATCTACTTGATACCTGCTCCCGTTATGTTACTCAGTAATAATAATTTTATATGTGGTGAGGCACATGATCAGCAATACAAATCTCTTTGATCATTGATCCCTTTTTCCACTTTTTCACTTTTTCCTTTTCCACTTTTGCGTATTCCAGATCCTGATTGTAAAAACGCGAAGATGTCTGAAAAAAGTGTTGTCTCGGCAATTCTCTATTGGCTCCTGTTTGTCATTGTGAGACTGATCTTTGCTGCCATCGATGGAGCCAGAGTGTGGTTCAAGACAGCACTCACCCCCAGAAGCAATGCATTCGCAAGCAGTGCTCGCCTTGATAAGGTGATCAGCACAAATATATTCGATCCGTGGGTGTCTCCAAACCAACCTTCCAATATCATATCTAGGCATGTGAAGTACGTCCACCCATGTTATGTTTTGAAGGATGAAGTTTCGTTTTATTGCCTGACCAAGAGTGAAGCCTGGTTTGTGGAAGCTCCCGAGGGAGTTGAAGTGTGGAAGAGCTGCTTCAGTCCGTTCCACAAGATTGCCCAACTTGAACACGCCGTCAACGTCATCCGCATGCCATTACAATCGCTGTATCGTTTGACAAATGAGATGAATGACATCGAAGCCAAAATAGTGTTCATCGAATTCATGGCTCGTTCAGGTTCAACGTTATTCCTGCAAATGTTTGAAGAGACAGAAGAATGTGTCACATACTCTGAACCGCATTACTTTAATCACTATGGCCGTCCGGAATTCCCAGACGAGGATTGCCGCCTGGAAGCGGTGATGAAAATGTACTGCAAGCCAAGAAAGCTGCCAACAACAGCGTTTGTTTTCAAATCAATCCTGATTGGCAAGACTCTGAGCCCCGCTGTGCACCGTCTTTTTCCTCAGACCAAGTTTGTGTACATCTACCGCAATTTAATTCCTAACGCCTTATCCATGGATAAAATTAATAAAAAAATCCTATTCCATCGCGTGGACAGCGCCATTAGAAACATTCATCCCACCATATTTTGGAGAATGCACAAGTTGATGATGAATGACATGGCTTTCCCTTACACTGAGAATGAACTGAACATCGCAAAGAAGTCAGATTGGTCCCAAGGAATCATTATGTATTATTACTTGCTGAAGGTGCACGCTTTCTACCTTCAACTACAGAACAGAAATGATCACCCCAAGACTCCATCTGTGAAGTACGAGCATCTTATCAAAGATCCAAATAAGTGCCTCACTGCCGTATTCAAACACTGTGACCTGTCATTGGCGTTGGTACCGAAGGCTCTTCGTGCGCTGCATAAAGACTCACAGAGAGGAAGTATTCTTGCGCAGGAGACTCTGAACAAGAGAGAACAAGATCCAAGACTTGTGGCCAAAGAATTATTGGACATTGTGGAAGAGCTAGCTGATGAAATGGGATTAAATGACCTTTGGGGGGAATTCCAACTGGGACATGATGTGTGTGACTCTTGAAGTGCCGATTGTAATGTGATGTATGCGCAATAATTGAACTGTACTAATCAGATTGTAGAGTGTCTTAGCACGATAAAAGTTCTTGAATTGAATTGAGTTGCTTAGGTCTATCAAATCTTATAATTGACATATGGTATAAGGGGAAACTGGGTCACCGCATGAATCATTTGCTTAACAATAATAATAATAATAATAATAATAATAATAATAATAATAATAATAATAATAATAATAATAATAATAATAATAATAATAATAATAATAATAATAATAATAATAATAATAATAATAATAATAGTCGATCGGCGTCAGCAGATCTGGGTCAAGCCCTTAACTCGGACTGTGTATCAACAGGTGACGTAATATGTGATGTTTTGTTAGCATACATCGCCTATGGCCTGAAGATTTCTCCTATGGAAATGGTGATTAACATTGCCGGGGACCACTTTGGCACCGATGAAGTCGTCCGAGCCCGGGACTTGCTCTGGCATTCAGCCGATCGTTCCGTCATAGGAGACATGAAGAAGAGGCAGCTAATGACCCAACGGAAGGGTATCCGAACCACAGTTGGCGACATCTCCGACGCCATTTCGGCGTTGGACGTCGCAGGGATGACGCCCTAGTTTTCGGTGCCTTTCACGGAGATGCATCTGATCCCAGCTTACAAGCCCTCTCAGACGAACCTCATCCACATGTGCGATCGACTGGCACAGCTGGAGGAGCGCATGGGTGCAGCTGAGAACAAAGTGGCCGAAAATGCATGCGACATCAGCGGAGTGAAGCAGTCATTAGCCCAGGGGAAACCGGCCCCTTCGGCGCTCTAGGTCAACTCGGCAGCAAACAAGGACGGCTTCTGGGATATGCCAGCTCAGAGCACAGTGCAGGCACCTTTGTTCGTGGAAGCTGCGAGAAAGCCACCCACAGAGCCATCCGACCAGAAGAAAATCAGAGCTTCATTGCGGATGCCACGGAAACCTCCGGTGCCCGGCAAAGCTGCCCAAGAGGGCAAGATCCGTGGCGCCCCCGAACCCAGCAGAGACATCTTTGTCTACAGAGTGACCGATGCGACAATAGATGACAGCACGTCAGAGAGAAACTGAAGATCTCGCCTAGAAATGTGTGCCTCAAGTCGAAGGAAGATGCCAAGTACCGCAGCTTCGTCGTCGAAGTGAAGAAGTCAGACTTTGAGACTATGTTGCAGGAGAAAAGTTGGCCCGAAGGGGTGTTGATCCGGAAGTACTACCGGAAGCCTGAACCAAAGAAAAATGGAGCATCAAATGACTAACTCTATGCATGCTTTGACCTATAATGGTACAGGGCTAGGAGCTGACAGGATTGATTTTATTTGTGACTTGATTGATGATCTCAGCATTGATGTTATCTTTCTACAAGAAACATGGTAACCTGGCAGAAATGTGTCCAAAGTAGCCTCTATCCATGATGAGTTTTTGTTCCACAGTATTTCAGGGATGCCGGATGACGAACTGTTACTAGGTAGACCGTATGGGGGAGTTGCAATCATGTGGAGAAAGACCTTGTGTAGTCAAGTGGTGCCGATTCACTCACCCAGCAAACGGGTCTGCGCAGTGAAGGCTTACATAAGTGAGTGTAACCTCAGCAGTGTCTTTGTTAATTGTTACATGCCATGTGATAGTTACTCGCGTATTTCATGTAAAGATGAGTTTCTTGAGGCAATGGATTGTGTAGAGTGCATACTTGCTCAGCATGCCGACTGTAGCGTTAACAGAGGTCCTTTTTAAATTGACAGATTCCTTCATGTTGTGTTCTGCCTCTTCTTCCCATCGCTTTTCTCTCATCAAGAAACAATTTGAAGATTTTTGTATTTCTTACTGTTTTGCTAGTTTTCCGTGTTTCTTATCTCCCTGTATGTGTGGAAAATGTCAGTTATATTCAGTTATAATTAATATAATATGCATAATTAATATTTTTAATTGTGGCTGAAGCCTTCAGTCAGCCTGGTTGCTCTGACCAGATATATTTAGGTAATCTCCCCTTCACTGCTACTTTGAGTCAGAAACGAAACATTTTCTTTGTCTTTGTTTAGTCTTTGTTTGTCTTTGATTATGCTTATCCACGATTGTGTAAGAAGAAAGATTTACATTTTGTCATAAGTCATCTAGGTTTAGTTTGCCGTTTAATTGTCGCCCAATCTTTAATCTTTAATCTTTAATCTTTAATCTTTGACACTGCCGCCATCCTTTTGTGTTCTTGTTCTTGTTGTTGTCAAGAATTTCGTTCTTTTTACTGCTGTGTTTGTTTTCTATGTTCTTAATTGAGACTGAAATCTACAGTAAGGTTGATTCTTCTGACCAGATATTTGGCACGTACGTTTTTCCTTTCTACAGCTAATGCAATAATTAATCTATTCGTGAAATAGGCATCAATAAAAAGTATAAGCACGGGAATGTGACGCATTTGGGTGATGGGGTTTTACGGCTCCACCCAAACTATCGGATGATACGGGCGTTAGTATGACGCATTTTATTTAGCTCATTTCAGCAAAACAACACAGCACATTTTCCTCATATCGAAGTCGATAATTAACCTAATTAACATAAAGAAAATGAGAGACACGTACACACTAAATCATATGTATACAGAGGAAAAAGCTCCACCCCCGTGTTACGTGGCATTATGGTGTCACTCCATTTGCTGCATCGAAGTAAATCGATTGGTCCTTCCAACACATGATTGTGGTTCTCTACAAGTATCTTTTTTAAACCTCTCTTTATACTTGTGTAATTAGCTCTAATTACATGCACCTTTCTGCTGCTGTCCTACCCTTACACTGGCGAGTACAGTTTCTTGTTGGCAGTCAAAATATAATCTATAGGAAAGGAAATCCCCATTAACCAACTGTTGCTAAGGCCATAGCCTGACATCATGCTTATGACCTTCTAACATCATGTTATTTCCTTCTGACCTCGTGTTATGACCTTCTGACATCATGCTAAGACCTTCTGACATCATGCTATGACCTTATGACATCATGCTATGACCTTCTGACATAATGTTAAGATCTTCTGACATCATGCTATGACCTTATGACACCTTCTGATATCATGTTATAACCTCCTAACATTATGCTATTTTCTTCTGACCTCATGTTATAACCTTCTAACATCATGCTATACCCTTCTAACATCATGCTATGACTTTATGACATCATGCTATGACAATATGACATCATGCTGCTGATATGTCCATCTGGTATCCTGCTATCAAGACCGGGTAGTCGCATACAGGAAACGAACGTATAATTCTATTGGATGCTCTCAAAAGTTTTAACATTATTTATTGAAAAAAATTGCGGATGTTCAGGAGGAGAGAGCAGTGAGCTTCAGGACCCACGCAGCATCACATGGCATCTTATTGAAGGGAATAGCAGGGATCTGCACCTGCATGCCAGTCGAAGACTTGGCCCACTTGAAGTTGTCTCCATGGTAACCAAGCAGGGAGACTGTGGTGTGTGGCGACGGAGTAGCAGCTCCCAGGTGGAGCACATCCGCTTCCGGCCATTTCAACAAAATCGCGTACACTGTCGTCTCAGAACCAGACTTTTGAGACGTGTACCTGAATATCAACATGATGATTCAGTGCTGATTAAGATGTACATATATGGAAGCCTACCACACTGCCGGGGTGATGGTGTCGTTCTGGTGGGTCCAGGGTTTGCTGCCGTAGATAGCCTCACCATTCACCTTCATCCAATCTCCGAATTGACGAAGTCGTTCTTCGAAAATTGGAAGAATTCTTCCGTCATGAGTTGGTCCGACATTCATGAGTAAGTTGCCACCACAACTGGAAATTTCAAAGATATTCAGAGGAGATGTTTGGGGTGGCTGTTGGCTGATTACCTGACAGTCTCAGCCAACAGTGTCGTGAGATCAGTCAGTTTGAGATAAGTGTCGAACGTTGCTTTGCGGTTGAATCCCCAAGATCCGCGGTCGAGCGTCATGCAGTTCTCCCATTTATGCTTCTGAACAACACCTGGATGTAATCAACAGGACTGAATTACAATCATGGTAAACTGCAATCATGGCATGAGTGGAGAATGCCAAAAC
>KB307875.1:50666-60730 GCA_000328365.1 Capitella teleta
GTTAGTACTGTTTTGCTTTTTCATAATTAATAGCCCTCATCAGGACATTACGTTAATAAAATATAATTGAGTAAATTAATGCATTACTCATGAATTTACCGGTAATTGAGGTTCTGCTCTCCATACTTTGTCCATACATTCCAATACAATTTTTGTATTACGTCGTGAATTATCTGCTTCTGTGGCAGCATATAACAGAGGGATAACAATTTCAGGTGTTCTGCTAATAGGTCAACGTACACTACAAACTTTTGTTTCATGCATTACATATTGCATGCATTAAGGATCCTGTTCAGTGATATTTATTAGTCTCAAAATGAACTAAATACTAGTATTTTATAAGTGCTCATAAATGGCTTTTTTTGGTATTTCTAGCATAATTCTTTTTCCGAGGGAGCATGCCCCCGGACCCCATTATATCCCTCCTGCGAGCCAGGAGACTTGTTTGAAAGCCCTTGCTCACAGACACACACCGGGATGCTCGCCTTAACTGGGTCAGGACCCACCTCCAAAGGAGCAGAACCAATGGCAGAATGTTGCATTCAGCGATGAGGCCCGTATTGAGTTGTGCATGCAAGAAGGCAGGAACGGGGTGCGACGGCGCAATTATATCCTGAGACGTGTGTCCAAATACAAATGATCATGCTGTACCCAAATGGCTCTTGATAACATCCTATCTTTTGTTTTAGTCCGGTGGTTTATGAACAAAAATACACAAACATGGGGGGGGGGGGAATGGTACAGACCTTCTTTGGGTCATACCGAATGTTGAAGTGGTGACCCCCCAAAATATTACAGGAACACCTTCTAATCAGCGGTTTAATTAATTGGCAAACCTGTCTAAAAAAAAAATTACCCTTTATTGACCACAATAAGGCAATGTTGGTGTGGTTTTGTGATAGAATGCCAGTTGATTAGACACACCCTTAATTAATTAATTAGGAAGTTATTAAGACAGCTTTCAGCTGCGTCGGTGGGATAATATGGCTTGACAGAATGCCCCCCGGACGAAACTGTCCTTGGTGGAGTTTTGGCACCACAAGCATTTCATTTCGGGTTGATTAGGGATTAGGTATACTAATATATCTCCATGCATGAGCATCACAACAACGAGAATTTATTTTAATGATTCCCTCGACCCTCTATATTCAATAAACTATTTTAAACATCCATTTTGGCTGTGGTATATGCTTACAATACATGAAATAAAATTTAAAAGAAGAAGAAAGTTATTTATTTATATAAAACTGACATTTGCATAAATGTGATGTGGAGGGCTGGACCGCCGAAGCAGTATATTTACTAATACATTTAGCATATACCCCATGCATTGTTATATTCAAGGCAGGGACAATATTTAAGATGTTGTTGTTACAGGTGGGTTCAGATGTGTTCAGTCATTATTCCATATGAATTACCCTGCTTATCTCCTAATTAATAAAAGGTGTGTTTGACTCTTCTCTAACTTCATAAACAGCTTGGCATGGCTGACCCGGTAAAATGCTTTGGATGCATGTAGAGAGCTAAGAAGCACAATACTGTTCAAGGCATTATAGGCCCTATATGTGCAGTACTAACTTTCAAAAAATGAAAGCCAAAGGAAAGTACTCCCCTGAGAAAAATGCATCAAATATATACTTACGTTTCTTCAATGTCTCCCAAAATTGGTATGGACATTGAACAACCATTTTTACACCTGTAATTAAACTTATTAATAATTTCGTGGAGCGTGGATCCTTTATCTCAATTAGCGAAGAAGGAGTTAAAATTAAATTCATTGGCACATCAAAATCTTTGTTCAAAATATTATTCAATACAGGATGGCCTCTACACATGATCGGAATACCGTTGGACAGTAAGAATCCCATTGATGAGGATGAGTGGAGTCGTGGTCCAACGCGATATCCCTGCCCACACGATCACATTTGCCCCACCCCAACGATCGAACTCAGTTTGATGCAATTCCTTCTCATCCACATTCTTCCTCTCCCGTCTGTGTGAGAAGCTTGATTCGTCCGTTAAATGGACCCTGCCCATCCTAACAAAGTCCATCGCTCCATCTCTGATGTTGTTGGGCCCATGTCAGCCTCTGGTGCCGTATTTATTCTGCCTTTGGACGGATGCCTGCAGGATAAGCGGATTGTCTTTAGTCGACGGTGAGCTGTTTGGGGGCTCATTGGACGTTCATGGATACCGATTGTAAGTAACTGCAGCGGTGCGGGATGCAGAGTGGAACCGGTTCCGGAGATGTGAGAGGATCGTGAATCTATCCTGCCTTCTGGATGTCACAGAGGACCATCCAGACCGAGGCATCATTTTTTTTTTTTTTTTTTTTTTTTTTGGGTACGCATCCCATTAGACCAGCTATTTTTACCGCAATACGTTTAGGTCTGTCAGTTTGTCTGCTGTACAAATTCCAGCGTCTATCATCATGTACGTCTTTGCGTGATACTGAATCATGGCATTTCAAATTTTAAGGTTGCAATTTGTTTGTCGATAAATCAATAACACAATGAGCATGTTTGAGCATTTTTCGATCACTTAAAAAGGAAGTTGTGAGAAATTGACATGTTTTACTTAAAAACCGATTAACCCAACGGGGATTTTGTTTTTTTCCCTTCCATGTTACCCTATTCTTGATTGTGACCTCAGCCTTCCAAGGCTGAGGTCACAATAATCACAAAAGTCGTGATTATTTTACCAATGAGTATGATTAATCCTAAAAATAAAGGTGTACTCTCTTTTGGCTTTCAGTTTATATAAACTTACACAGAAAATGCCTTTTTGCAACATTTTATGCCAAGTTTTAAAATATCCATCAATTGAAACTAATATTTTGAATCTTCCTGTACACAGCAACCCTGAGAAAAAGCTGCCTGTCACGACTACTGGAGTGTTGACGTCTGGATTTTTCCATCATGTTGACTCTGACACTGAGAGCATTTTCCTTTGCTATCATCTTGACGTCGGCATTGGGTGATCCGATCCGCCGCTTTAAACGAGACAATCGTATGTAATTACACAATGCTTTAAATTTCCTGATATGCTGAAATGGTATTTTTTTAAGATGATCATAAAGCATGTATTGCAAAGAGGGATATTCTGTTTGTTGTGGACTCTTCTGAAAATATCCCGGAAGAAAGCTGGACAAAGGTACTGGATTTTGTGAAGCAAACTGTCGACATGCTGGACATAGGATTCGATGCAATCAGGGTGAGAGTCAATCTTGTTGACGATAGTTACAAGTGAATATTTCAGATTGGCTTTGAGACATTTGGTAACAAAGCCTATCCGCAATTTCAACTTAATACCTATGACACAAAAAGCAACATCAAGTCTGCCATCGACCGAATTGAGTGGAAGAACGAACTGTCCAACACTTCTGGTGCCATCTGGTACATGAGTGAAGTGGCGTTCACTGTTGAGAACGGAGACCGCGCTGACGTTCCAAACATCGCTATCATCATAGTAGGTGGAACGTCTTCAGAGAATGGCCAGCAGACTATTTCCAAAGCTCGCACTGCACGTGAAAAGGGCAACTCTATCTTCGCTATTGGCGTCGGTCAGCAGGTGAGACTGTCCATGTGTGCCTAGTTCACATATGCATGCATATTGCATAATTGCTATGTTCATGTCCAAATTGTAGTACAATCACCGTGAGTTGTTCGCCCTTGCTGGAGAGAAGGGTCGAGATGAGACAGTAAGTCGTACCATGCTTCTCGCTAATTTGATGAAATAATGGTCAACTAAACAGTTGCAGACCATGCCAACGGTTGATGGAATTCCTGCTGTTTTCAATGCAGAGGACTTTGACTCTCTGAAAAACCTCGAGGCCATGCTCATTGCCGGGATTTCACCTTGCGGTATGATCATCTCTGCCCTCAGTCCAATAATTATGAATTTGTTTGTGTAGGTTGCAGGGAGGAGAACGACATCGCATTCATTGTGGACGTCAGCTCATCCATGTCCAAGTACACTGACCACATTCGAGACTTCTTGGTAGATTTCATTAACGGTTACATCACAGTAGGACAAAACAACATCAACATTGCTCTGATCACTTATTCCAACAAGGCTAAACTTGAGTTTGATCTCGCCCAATATTACTCTGCTGCTGAGATGACTGAAGCTATTATGAAGCAATTGATTCCATTGAACGGCGAGTCGAACACAGCCTCTGCTTTCGAAATGCTCACGGATCAGGTGTTGCGCACCAGCCGAGGTCTGCGCCCTGCAAAGCGCCAGATTGTTGTGCTTTTCTCGGACGGCAATTCCGACGACATAGAAGACACGTTGGAGGAAGCGGCCGAGATAAAGGAACGGAATTTTGAGATAATCGTCGTCGCTGTTGGCAAATGGGTCAATCACATAGAGCTTGCCGAGATCGCCAGTGACCCGGATGACCTTAATGTGCTGGTGGTTGAAGAATCTCATATGCTAGGAGAAGTTGCCAACAGCCTTCGTAATCTCATTTGCGTAGGTAAGATATATAGCCAATCAGTAAACTCCCCATATGATATCTCCCCTCCGACAGCTATTGACCACTGCTCGTCAAACCCTTGCCTGGCCGGCGGTGATTGCCACACCCTCGTCAATAACTACTTCTGTCACTGTAGGCAATTCTATCTCGGACAGAACTGTGAATATTGTGAGTAGTGACTAAGCTCAACAAAATCATATGAAATACATGCATGGCTATAGGCCTGAAAAAAGTGTAGGTTCATGAAGTGCTGTATTAAAGTAAGGTTAGTTGTATTTCAGTTAAATTGCTAGGATGTATCTACAATTCTACATGTATATACCAAAATTAATAGCATACGAAGCCTATAGGAAAATGTTTCATGGATAATACTTTCAGATTGCCCCAGAGAAGCCGATGTTGTTTTCCTCTTGGATACTTCGAGTAGCCTTGGAGAACAGGGCTTCCATTATTTGATCGGAGCAACAAAGAAACTCGCCTCGAACCTTTACTCGGATCGCGAGGAAATCGGAATCGCAATGGAGACATTTTCTGATGAAACTGTTCTGGTTTATGATTTGAACGATGGAATGGCGCGATTGTCTCAACTGGGCGCTTTGAACGCAGCATACAGGGGAGGCGCCACTGACGTCGCCAAAGCTATCAGGTGGGTGTCTAGCTATCCATCATGAAAAGGAAACACTTGATGCAATTTCAGAATAATGAACTACTTCTTCCACATTTTCAATGCATCTCCTGAGCAACGAAGCAGGGTTGCCGTACTTTTGACCGATGGCACATCAAACGATGGCCTAAATACTTTTAAGGTCTTCTCCAGCAGCCAAAACAAAACAAAAAATCCTAATATTCTACGAATTTGATTCCACCCACAGTCAGCGGTAGAGTCTCATTCTTCGAACATCCACATCACCACTGCCGTTGTCAATACCTATGGTCCCCAAGGACTTTTGGAGCTGCGAGGCGTAACCAGTGATCCAGATGAAGAAAACTTGCTCTACTTCAACAGCACAACCGACCTATTGATGAATATTGCAAGAGTTAAGAATTCCATGATGGAAGCCATCTGCAACCGTGAGTTGGGACTAGTAATCTATCTCCATTGCACTCCGATTTCCTCTTTCTACTGCAGGGAAAGATGAATGTGTGTCAAATCCTTGCGTGAATGTAAAAACTTGTGTGGATGGGATCTTCAAATACACCTGTGAATGTGCAGATGGTTACACTGGCCTAAACTGCGAGCGAGGTGAGAGCACTGCAAGCATTTACTGTGTGATTCATTGGTCCTGGCTCCAACAGAATGCAATGGTAGATTCGATATCGTGTTTGCCTTGGATGTTTCTGGTAGCATCCGTAGAAGTCGTTTTCACTTCTTGACGGAATGGGTCCGCAGTTTGATCAACGAATTAGAAGTCCACGAAGACAGGACTCGCGTTGGTGTTGTGCTGTTCAGCGATGACGCCACCGTGGCCATTGCATTGAATGAGTTCACCCACAAGGAAGATCTTCTTCAAGCCATTGACATGCTGCCATACCACGGCGGACGAACAAACCTTGCCCAAGCCATTGCTGTCATCCGCTCGATGCTCAAACCGGATATGGAGTCCATAATTTCTGAACCTAAATTAGATATGCAGAGGTTAATGTAGCTTCGTTTAAAAAAGTCTTTACGATGGAATTTCAATTAGTGTACAATATATAACCCGGTATTTTTTCCAGGGTTAAGTATCCAAGGTACGCGGTCATACTCACGGACGGTCAGCCTACCGTTGATGTTCTCCAGACTCCTACACAAGCCATCCAAGCCAGACTGGAATCCATCCAACTAGTCGTTGTTGCCATAGAGTCCAAATTTGATAATGAAATGTTTCGTCTGGTTGGTAATGATCCGGACACGTCAAATGTGTTTGCCGTTGAAAAATTCTCCGATCTTCCGAGTGTGATGGATTCGGTGGTCAAGGCGACATGCAACTCAGTCGACGAATGCGTGAGTAACCCGTGTCGTAATGGTGCAACCTGTCTGGATCAGATAGACAGATTTTTCTGCGTCTGTAAACCAGGCTTCGGAGGCTCAAACTGCGAGAACGGTTTGTGGTCAGCAACCGTGAAGTGAATTACCTACTAACTGTAATTTGACAGAATGTACCAGTAACATTGACGTGGCCCTTGTATTTGATTCCTCCGGGAGTGTGGAGAAGTACTACCATCTGGCCCTCAATGCATCTCGGAGGATCGTCCAGGAGCTGTCTATTGCTGACGGCCACGCAAGAGTCGCTGCTCTCAATTTTCATGAATTCACCAACCTGGAATTTGGCCTTGATGAGGTGAGTACGAGTTCAGGGAAATTCAGACAATTTAAATTTGTGATTATAGTACTTGACAGCAGAAGGAGTCATGAATGGTATAGACTTCATTCACACGGGAGGAAGTTCAAACTTTCTGGATTCCCTCAAGTTCCTCGTTCAAGAACTGTTCAATGGCCGCAATGGAGACCGCAGTTGTGAGTGAACTGAATGACGTACTATATGTAACCTGCATAAGAGCATTCTGGGAAAAGTTCATATACTGAAAATATTCCTCATTAGGGAACATTTGATCTAAATCAATGGGGTGGTCTTTGTTCACTTGTGATACGACCTTTCGAAGGCACCAACATGTACCAATGTTTTAATATAAATTCCAGCTCAGGACGTGGCGATTTTTTTCACTGACGGAACAGACTTCACTGGGACGTCTGAGCAGATCGAGAACCTTGTCCAAGAGACTGAGGAAGCGGGCATCTTGCGAATCGTAGTCGCACTCGGAGAACATTCAGCCCCAGAATACTTGAAGACCATTGCTTCAAGTGAATCGTCCAGGGGCCGCGGAATAGACGTTCAGACACTGCAGACAATGGGTGATATTGACAGAGTTGCCAATGTCATTGCTGCTGTAGTGTGCAATATCTCTTAAGACAACCTGTCGTGGAAAAAAAATTGTTTAAACTGGTTTCTATGCAAACTGATCTTTGAAAGCCAAGCTTGGTGGGATTATTGCTCATCAATTTTGGTGTAATGTTAATATATAAATGCTTATTCATCGTAAGTAGGCCAATAAATAAAGATGCATTAAGAAGAAAAAAAGAGAAAGAAAAAAAAAAAGAGAATAAAGCGAGTCGTGACCCTTTTTTCCTTTTAACTTCCATGTTGATCAGCTTTTTTCCAAGTGCAACAGTGTGGCCTGATAAGGCGAAGGGTATACGTGTAAAGCTCCGCCTTTATCAAGCTATAAGAAAACTGGTGTAACAGTGCGCAGGCGTATTAACGTGAATTTGACAATTCTGATTCAGATTGCAACAAATTTGGACTGTCCAATCGCGAGTCGAAGAAGTGTGTCCGAAGTGATATCAAAGCTTGGCGTCCGCAGATGCCAACCAAAAATATATAACGCCACACAAAACTGTGAATAAGCATACAAATAAAATGCAGACCAAAAAGTCACAAGATGAAATGTATGTAATTAAAGCAAACTTGAGTGGTAAAGCATAACAAATACAATGCTAGCCAATAAGCCCCACAATGATATGTTTCAAATAATTAACAAACTAAGATGGTAAAGCAACAAAAATTAAATTAAATAAAATTAAATGCCCATCAACTAGTCAAAAGATGAAATGTTAGACTAATAAAATAAACTAGGGTGGGAGAGACGGGGGAAATCCGAAACAATCACCTGGTATTCAATGACTCATCAAACAAGTATATTTGTGAGTTTGCCACAGTTTGATCGCTGTTACTGGGAATTCTACATGGGCATCAAATACGTCTGATATGTAAGGCTCCACAGCAAAAGGCCAGATATATTGCACAGCGCACAACAGCTCAAGAGGCGATTTTGATAGCTGGGGCAAAGAATGTTAAATGTTTTTGAGGCAAGTGTTGAGGTAGGCCTATGTCTAATGCCGCATAATAATGTGGCATATGGTTTGAGAGATAAAGCTTTCCCATCCTTATGAAAAATCGCTTTTCATCAACAATACAGTCAGACCTCGTTAACAGTTGTGATCTGTGATTGTCTAATTAGAATTACATATGCCAATTGTGTGTGATCATAGTCATTCTCCTTCTCTCTCTTCCCTCCCTTCTGACTTCACCCTTGCTGCCTTAATCATGCAAGAGTCTACTTCACCAAGGACGAAGTGAAAGCCATCATGGAGAAAGCTGTAAACGAAGTAACTCGTAGCATCACCGCCATGTATAACACAGAACTCCAGGTTCTGCAGGGTGAGATCTCGCTGATCAACAGAAAGGTCAAAGAGCTGAGGCATTGAAACAACGACCTCGAGCAATACACGAGGAGGTTGAACATCAGGATCTTTGGCCTCAATTGCAACAAGACCCAAGACTGCAAGACTGCTGTTGCTGACTTCATCAGCATACAGCTGAAGGACAGAGAGGGGAAGCCCCTGTCAGTGTCCGGGGCTGACCTGGATGCAGTGCACCCCTCCCTTCCAGGAAAGATCCAGCAAACCAACAGTCCCAAGCAAAACCTGCAATCATCGTCCACCTCCATTCCCGGGAGCTGAGGGACACCATCTTCGCAAGATCTCAAAATTTCTATGAAGATGTGTTGAACGAAGTTGCAGCGACTGACGTGATGGCTGTTCTTCCAGCAGAGAACAATGTAAATGACGATTGCACAGCTTTTGTCAATGCATTAACTACAGCGGTTGAAAAACTCACTTCAAAGCGTGAGTGTAAATTCAACAAACACAAGCATAAAAGGAATTCATGGATCACTTATGGAATCATATGCTCAATTTGTATGCGAATTGAGTGCATGATTCCATAAATGATCCAGGGATTTGAGTAAGAAAAGCAACCCCTGGTTCAAATGAACGAACACTACCCTAGACATAAACCTTAAAACCTTAAAACCTTTAACAGAATAATAAAAAGCACAATAAGTGAGGCAAAACGTAAATATTATTATGAAATCTTCCTAGAAAGTGTAAACGACGTAAAGAGAAAATGGAAAAACATTAACTCAGTTCTGGGTAAGAGACACGATGAAGGTTTGCCTAGGTATATAGTTAACGGTGCAGTGGTTCACATTGAAGACCCCCAGGAGATATATATATGTTTATTCACCGAAATACATACACGGGCGTGATCCATGCATTTCATTTAGGGGAAAAGAAAAGAAAAGAAAAAGAACAGAACGAACAAAAGAATAATAAATTCAACAAGTAGAATAAAATGAAAAGAAGAATATATTAATTACAACAAAGTTCTTCGAGAAACATAGTAAATTAACAGGTTGTCCAACCGTTATTAATTAATCCGTTGCTATCTCGCAAACGGATTAAATCTCTGATGACGCCACCAATACTTTGCATGGCGTCATCTACAAAAAATAATTGCCGCGTTCTTGCGGTAAAATTATACTCGGGGATCCGAAACTTTGGTATCCTGAGCTTTGAACATAAACAAGAAACATTGAAACATTGAAACTAAAAACAGATAGGATTCCCGATAAAACAGAGGAAAGACAGGAACGAGTAAATATATTAACGCTTTTAACAATGCCCTGTAAAAACTTAGCAAAT
>KB307875.1:69663-152730 GCA_000328365.1 Capitella teleta
TTCTTTCGACATTTACTTACCTTGGTCTTGTTCTGGACCACATTCTCTCCTGGAATGATCACATCACGTCCGTTGCTGCAAAAATCTCAAAAACAATTGGGGTAAAGAGTAGACTACGAAACTTTGTACCCCAATACATCCTCAAAATCATTTATAACTCACTGATAAATTGTAAAATCAAATATGGACTCTCAGCTTAGGGTTTGACCCTGGAAAGGGTTCTGAAACTTCAGAAAAAGGCAGTCAGAATTATAACCAACGCTAGATACAATGCACACTGTGATCCAATATTTAAAAGATTGGAAATCTTAAAAATTCACGATGTACCACAAAACATCCATTCTAATCATTTCTTACGTCAATAGTTCTTGGTTCTTCTAAATATAATCTGTTTTCAACTGTTTATACAACCGACGCCGGTATAACTGATTTCCACGTTAGGCGCGAATTCCATACTGAGCGTCGCGGATGTTTATATTGCGCAAGGTTTGTGGTTGCCAGCAGTTTTTATTTTTGGTAGAAGCAGGTCCTTGGCGATATGAAAATAGTTCATCAATAAACCTAAAAATTGGTTGTTGTGGACTCAGCAAAAATTGCGGGCCACAGCATGTATGCTTTTATATTTGCGCGAAAATTGTAAGGTAACTCGGGCATTGAAATTGTTATGTGGATTCACTATGAGCCTGATACAGTAAGACAGATCCACAGGCGATCGGGATCAGCCATAGTATAGGGTTAGTGTTGAGGTATAAAGTATAGCTTCGTGTTGCTATAGTAATTTTCACTGTTTATTTAAATGATTAATAATTGTTTATGTTATGATCAAGCCACCATGTAATCCTAAATGATTTAATTAATAATTATGTTGTGTATGGTGCATTCCAGAAGCAAAGAATCAAATGACCTCTTATAAAGAATCAACATGTATGCTTTTATATTTGCGCGAAAATTGTAAGGTAACTGGGACATTGAAATTGTTATGTGGATTCGTTATGGGCCTGATACGGTAAGACGGATCCTAAGCAAGTATCGGTGTATTTCATATCCAATTTTGTTTTTGTTTTTGTTAAAGAAAATTTTTAATTAAAAATTTCTCCTTATGTTACTTTACGTGTTTTTTTTTGTGTAAGTCTGTGAACGATTTTTTTTTTATGCGCCGTTTCATAGAACTCAGTGAAGTGTTAGTCAGCAAAATTCACACATTGATAGTACATTTCATTCTGCGAGTCTGATTCAAATTTGTAGGTTAAAGGTCAAATGTCAAGGTCACAGCGATTTTTCAAAGTCTCAAATTGGATCGCTACTAGCTCACTCATTAATTGAGCTAGGGTCTTGCAATATACATCAATCGATCTAGCGCGTTACTATGTACAACAATGCATGGCGCTGTTAATGCTCTCAGATGCACCGTTCTTGTGTAATCTTGCATAAGAGTAATTACGACTTTTTCAAATGCAAATATCTCGGTTGTTAAGCGGGTTGTGGCATTGAAATTTGCAGAGTGTATTGCTAGTATAACCATCTTATGTAATTATAAGTTTAAATGAGATTGCATCAAGGTCAAGGTCATTGTGGTAATTAAAGCATTTAATTGCATAAATTGATGATTATTTCGAATTTTGTCAATTTTGTAACTTTTCTGAGTTGCATACAATGTGTGCTGTCGAGTCTTAGAAGGAAATGTGATAATTCAGAATATTTGTGTGTTTTCGGTCGGAACACATACTTTATATTAGGCAACACTTAGCCAATTTCATTGCTTCGTATTCCGTTGAACAAAGTTTGGTACTGAATTTTTTGAATTCGGTCATGTCTGTCAATTAGTAAGTTAAACTTATTAATGCAACAATTTATTTCGGATTAACACTGAAAGTTTGAAGCTCAAAGGTTAAAGGTCAAGGTCGCAGAGATTTTTCAAAGTTGAAAACTCGATCGCCACTAACTCATTGACTAGTAATGCTAGCGACTTGTAACTGGCATTAAGTGATTTAGTGCATCAATATGTAAAATAAAGCTCGGAAGTATTTCTGCTCCTAGATGCACCGTTCTTGTTTAATCTTGCATAATAGCAATTATGACTTTCTCAAATGCCAATATCTCAATGGTAAGTTGTGGACTTGAAATTCTCAGAGTATATGCCAAGCATACACCTCTTACGAAATCCTGATTTTAAATGAAGTTGCTTGAAGTTCAAGATCATTGTGGTCATTAAAGCATTTAATTGCAAAATTGATTAGTATTTTGAATTTGATCAGTAAACTTTTATTGCTATCAAATTTGGCCACTTATGACATCATTCGTTAATTGTCTGGTGGTATATTGTAATGATAATTGGTTTAGCTTAGTGCAATACAATCCATCCAATGCACATACCAAGTATACTTGGCTGAGCCCAGCAGACCCCATATGGAGCCATAAATATGTCAACTTCTGTCAACATGCAGATTGAGGTAGCCCATCTGGCATATTAGAAGATGCTGTACAGGCAATGGGCTACACTCTCTATAGTATTAATAATCCTTGTAGTTGTTGGATTTCAATAGTTTTCATCATACATTAAATGATAATGTAAAGGCATGTCAGGCAGAAATGCATATTTAGCTCATTGGTTGCGGGATTCTGCTGTAAAATCATAAATTGATACATATAGTTTGGCATCATGAACTAATATTGCTGCGATTACATTTATGTTTCCTTGATCAATGTTCATCAATAGCTTAATTAAAAATTTTCCTTGGTTACATCTCTGATTGATTCTTGTTTTTGTTTTTGTTTTTTTCGGTTTGATCGTCTTCTAAGATCAAATTTATCGAATGCGTATTCCACGGCCGAAACTTGCAGCCGAAAATTTGGGGAATTCCCTCGACCACGTCGTGTTTGTTTTCCAAAGAAGAAAACCGAAACACATCGAATTATCTACTGTTATCAACATCCACGCAGTACGTTTGTTCAGTATAAGACTGAAATATTTCATCATCACGTTCATATATCATAGCCGAGCAGTTAACTCATGCAGTAAGTCGTCCAGCTGAGCTCGGGTCGGAAGCACAGGGAGTCTTACCAGTGAGCGAGCAGATGTGGACAAAACTCAATGCAGTGAATGCTTTCTGTCTATATATATAATATCATATAATATGATATATATGATATATAATATGATATTATTATATACTATCTAGAAGGCTACATAGGCATTCCATGTATCCAGAGCCCACTGGTAAGACTCCCTGTGGTCGGGAGTCGGGATAGTATCATTTTCATAGTCACGAGGATTTGGTGGAGGGAGTGATGGGGTTCGCATCTGCGGACATGGAACGACTGACTGGTGTTGAGTAGCACAGATTCTCGGGCGAGGTCTGTATACCCATAGGGCTCGCTGTAGTATGTCAGCTAGAAGCACAGATTCTCGGGCGAGGTCTGTATACCCATTGGGCTCGCTGTAGTATGTCAGCTAGTCAGCTAGGTGTTGAGCAATGTAGGAAAGATTTGGAAGGAGCGAAAGAGGAGAGAGAGATAGAAGGCGAGGCCCTGGTCTGCCGTTTACTAGAGAGTGAAAGTCAAAGTGTTTGTTCTATTATTAATATTATAGCACAGATAAATCGGGCGAGGTATGCATACCCCTGGGACCCCTGGGTGACAGTGGGTCTCGCTGTAGTATGTCAGCTAATTCTATTACTATAATTTTGAATTTTTACTGTTGGTTTGTTTATGGGTTATCTAGTCAGTAGCAAGATAGTGCTGATGCTTTTGGTTGGTCTATTGATGTAATATTGCAGACCTTGAAATCTAGAAATCCCAGGCGAGCTGTTTATAGCTCACCTAAATTTGCCCAGGCAAGCTGTTATTTTTTCTTTAGAGGCTAAATACCCCACTATATTGAATAGTATGCACAATATATACAATAGGAATCATCCAGGGGAGTGCTTGAGAAGTGTAAAGAGAGCAAGGATGCCATTCTTAATTAAGATAAAAACAAGGACACATCAATCAGCATTTGAATGCATTGACTACATATACTATATTTTGCCCCTTGCTATTTTTCCCGAGTTTCGTCCCAAAACAAGGGAAATCCCAGCAACCCTCAAATGTCGAGAGTTGGTCGGAATTCGGCTTTGTTTAGGCGTTATTTCTAAGTCGAGAAACTGGGCGTCTTTTGCGGCAGTGAGTTCAGTTCACTGTGATTAATGAGAAGCGAAACTAATGTAGAGTGCACATCAGCTCGTGTCTCAAGCACTCCCCAATACCTCACTATGAGCGGCAAGGAAATCACAACGCCCTATTGCACTCCAAACATCGCTTTGGTCTCACTTGGCACATAACGCACCAGACTTGAGCGCGCGAAGTTGAAAGCGCGCAGTTTCCAGGCGCTCGTCAGGCGAGTGATATGTCAGGGCTGAGGAGAGCGATCGACAGCTCGCCTCAAAATGATTTCAGGCGAGCGATCGCTCGCCTCAGATTTCAAGGTCTGTTATCATTTTGTTATGCTGTTTTGGCGAAGGTGGGAGGGAAGTAGGGCTTAATTATTGTTTGGTTGGTTAATTATTCCAGTTAAGTTTTATATTAGTTATTACTGTATTATTATTTATTTTTTATTTTTAATTGCATCCTGGAAAAGTATTGGATTTTTGTGACCAGGAAGATGTGGGGACCCTGATATTCAGATTATCAATGTTCCAATTTCATCAGGCTGTTTATACTAGCGATTATTTGTTTCTTGCTGTTAATTATGTAATGACTGTAATTCCCCTGATCCATTAGGTGATTTACGTCTACTAGTGCATGATATTAGTATGATGAAATATCACAAAAAGTTGATCATTGGTTTTAATGGCAAAAACGTGGCAGCATAGGCTATCATTGGGGGATGAGGTACATCTATGTAAACACTATAGTAGTTCACCAGTGACCGTGCGTGAACTGGTACATGTGCTTATCCTCTTGTAAAGTAAATATAACGCACTAACATATCTTGCACTGTTCTATAACACAAGATTCCAATAAGAAAAAGTTGTGATTGCAGGGATTTTTTTTTTTTGATTTTTTTTTTTTTGCAATCACAACTATATCGGGTTCGGCAAATAGCAGCCACCCGAATATTCGTAATTCGGGTTATTTCACTATTCGCCCAGCCTTACTTATAATCTTATAATCTTCACTCATGCATTTGGGGGTAAAATTCTTGTCATGATAACGATTTTGCCTGCAGTTGAGGAAAAAAATTCATCTTTGTTCTAAGGGGATAAAATTCTCCTGTAATGAATGTGATAAACAAGGAAGTATAATTTAAATGCGATAGAAAAAGTGAACTAATTTCACTCAATTTCAGGCACAATGGCAAACGGGAGTACTGTGCTGAAGGAGCATGCTCAGTGCTTCATGAGTCATCTGCGTCAGAAAGGATTTGACCTCCGGAAGAAATTCACGCTGGATGACCTCAAGGACCAACACGACAAAATGTACCCCGGGGGGCACAAGGGCACTTTCACCTACGTCCGGCAAATTTTATCTCGTGCAGGCGCACTCATGATGGCACCTGACGGCACTCACTTTGTGTTTGATGTGACTCAGGATGTCAAGAGCTGTCCTCCGTACTCTCAGAAGTACGTGCAAGATCTCAGGTCGAAACTGCAGCTCATGGATCAGCAACGAGTCATGACTAGCTCCGTGGCTGCCCTGCCAGAATGGCTACAAGTTCTGAAGGCCCGTAGCACACCAGTTGTGAGCTCTCCACCGAAGAAAACCAAACAGACGCCCCCTCAAAAATTAGTAGTTGTCGATCAGTATGTGAGTGGTGCAAGGGCTGCAGTTGAGAAAGAGAAATTCCGTTGCAAGGACTGCAAAAGAAATTTCAAAAGCTCCAAAGCATTAGAGCAACATAGTGCATCACAGAAACACCGCGTTTCTATTCTCCTGCAGAAATTCAGAACCCATCGGTGAGTTGAGTTTGTTGATTTATCTGTTCCTAAATTTTCCCATTTGTTTGAATTCTGGCAGTTCTGAGTTCATTTGTGATAAGAATGGCGTTGTAGTGTCATCAGAATTCGACACTGTTGATGGCTGTGTTCGCATTCCTGTTGAGAAGAAAGTAGAGAAAGAAATTGTGATCACCATCAAAAACGAAAATATCAAAGCAGATGTTGATATTTTGATGTGTCGTTACTTGCGTAAAATGCGTGGTTTCAAAGTGGATGGTTTTGCCCGTCTCCATTTGCCTCCTGGTAAGTCTGCTTGTGTATGCATTGCTGCCAACTCTCTTTGTTTACCCACAGGAGATTCACACAGAATACGCGCGAGAGTGACGTGTCATGGCGTGGGCACGTTCATTGTTCCGCTCTGCCTGCATCTTCAGTTGCAAGGAAAGGACTTCCACATCGTGCGTTCGCTCAAAGCCGTCTGTTCAAACGCGTTGGTGCGCGATCTCTTGCCAACGATTCCATACGAGAAACCAGCGTACAAGGTTAACACTATCCCGTCTACCAGCATTGAAGACGGCCTCCTGCCGCCCAGGTCAGTGGCTGTGGTGAGTACATGTATCATTAAGGACGTGTCTCCAGATCTGGATCAAGCAAGCTGCAGCCTGAAGTGCCTCTGCCGCAGTTCCCAATGACGAATGATCTGCAACACCTTCTTAACTCAGGCCTCAAACAAACGAAAGCCATGTCCAGCGCAAAAGCGAAATCACTTGCAGGGATCAAGTAAGTGCTTTTTATATCCCGTCATAAATTATACACGATATGCGATTAGATCTCTGCTTGAGGCACCGATGAGCATGAAGCAATACGCCAAGCGGTTCTCGCTTCTGCTGCACATTGAGGAGCATCAGATGCAACTGGACATCCGTCGTTATGACATGGAGGGCGTCACCATGCAGGTCTTCAAGGAGGACAAGAAGCTTCTCTGCCTGGACGTGCCGGGCGTGGCAGAGAAGCGACCCTCCGTCCTCCCTCATGACCATCTCTTCGTGTGTCCGCTCACTCAGAACGGCGTACGAGATCGTACAGAGTACAAGGGATATGTGCACAGGGTCCTCAATGAACGAGTTGCCCTCGGATTTGGGAAGAAGTGAGTTGCTTTATCATTGCAAATATCTTATAGGTAATAATAATTACATTTTATTATTTTTATTTTATTTTATATCCAGATTGATGGCCATATTTCTTCCCAATATGAAGTTTGCCGTGCGTTTTGTCGTCAACCGATATCCTTTACGCATGCAGCATAGAGCAGTGCAGTTGGCGGTTGAGCACAATTGTATGCCATGGCTGTTCCCCACGCCCGGTTCAATCGGAATGCATCCTCTTGTTAGCGACATCTCCTCGCTGAAGCTCAAGTAGGTCACTTTACTTTTAACTGGAGGTAGGAGGATCTGATGGAATCCTCTTCGTGATAACTTGGGTTTCTATTTTATTGATTCTGTTGAGGGGATCAATGCATGTGGCGCTTTAATGGAATTTTTATGTCTGTGATCACGGCCATCTCATGCATGTTGAATTACTTGATTGCAACTGGAGTGCTCTTCAAGAGGTCATTCAGTGCTTCCTCCCCCCTCTCATCAATCGATCTCTGCTCAGTCAGACTTTGTTATTTTGGCCTCATGATTTCAGGAATAGATTATTCCATTCCTCCTTGTACCGTACTGTTGGCCACCTTCCATGATGTCATTCTCATTGTAGACTCTACGATAGAAAGTTAGAGGCCAACAAGCAGCAGTTCCAGGCGGTGCAGCACATCGTTGCTGGCACGGCTCGCCCTGGTCCCTACCTTGTGTTTGGTCCCCCAGGCACAGGGAAGAGCGTGACCCTGGTGGAGGCCATGAAGCAGGTCCTGGGGGTCTATCGTGACGCCCACCTCCTTGTGTGTGCTCCGTCCAACAGCGCCGCTGACTTGCTGGCTGAACGGCTCCTGCCTCACGTGGACAAGCGCTCCATCTTACGACTGAACGCTCCCTCACGCATCGCAATGTCTATTCCCGAGACAATAAAAGTAAGACTGAATCCAGCATATTCATGATATATTTCTTCTCTACTTTGAGGACTGCTCCAATTACATTCATGGTGAGGGCGTTTATTTCCCCAGTAAGGAAGATCTTTTGGATTATCGTGTGATTGTCAGCACCCTCATCACAGCTGGAAGGTGAGCGAGATCCCCTTGAGATTATTGTCATTTTCTTTGTGTTCGTGCAGAATTGCTTCTGCCAATTTTCCTTCTGGTCACTTCACGCACGTCTTCATTGATGAGTGTGGTCAAGCGCAGGAGACCGAAGGGGTCGTTGCCCTCGCGGGAATTCTCGACAACCACCTAGTCAACCCGAGTGGAGGTCATCTGATCCTGGCGGGAGATCCGCGCCAACTGGGTCCTGTGCTGCGGTCACCTGCCGCCAAAGATTACGGATTGGGTGAGTTCTATTCATTTATACTCGCTGAGTTTTACTGTATCTCCTGTTGAGATTATTTACATTTTGTCATTTAATCATATTCTTGATGATTTCTGTATTTTCCAAACCAAGATTCTAAAAGTTAATAATATGTGAATATTTCTCTTGAGCCTGAGGCTCTGCTGGTAACTGCGCTGTATACTTAGCGAATTCTCTCTTCCTCAAAATGGATTTTTAAATCAAGCTCTTGAGATTCATGGGCTCATCAAGTCAAGAATATTTGCATTCAACCCATTAATTTGTGCAAATCAGGCAAATTATTAGTTTGACTGATGATTTTAAAAATAAATGTTTGATATTTGGAATAAATTTTCAGTTTACAATATATATTTTGAGTAAATTCATGGCACCGTTTGAGATTCAGAATCTAGTCACAGTTACTTTGCCTCCTCAGTTCAAAAGAAAGATTCTTAGATACCATTTGCAGCAACCGAATCTTGTTCACAGACAACTCCCTCCTCGAGCGTTTAATGGATGACACTGAGGTGTACTCACCTGAGAACGCCCACTGCTTTACTAAGCTGCTCAAGAACTACCGCTCGCACCCAGCCATCCTCAAACTGCCCAGTCAGCTGTTTTACAATGATGAGCTAGAACCGTGCGCAGACCTAGTTCTCCGTAACTCGCTGTGCAACTGGGAGGGTCTCCCCAAGAAGAACTTCCCGATCGTCTTCCATGGCGTCATTGGGGAGGACATGCGCGAGGACCGCTCGCCTTCCTTCTTCAATCCGCAAGAAGTGAAATTCTATTAATTTGTTTTCTTCTTTTGAATTTATTTATTTTTCCATTCAGGTCGTGGTTGTCGTTGAGAGCGTGGATAATTTGCTGAACGCGAAAGGGTTTCGCGTGAAACAGAAGGACATTGGCGTTATTTCGCCCTACAGGAAACAGGTCGGTTTTTTATTCATGGAATATTCAAAATGATCTGACCTATATTGACCCATATCACGCAGGTCATGAAAATCCGTTCTGTGTTCAAGAAGAAGAAGTGGGATGACATCAAAGTTGGTTCCACGGAGGAATTTCAGGGCCAGGAGCGCCTCGTCATCATCATCTCCACCGTGAGAAGCTGCACGGACTTCCTGAACGTTGATTTCACTTTCAGTCTTGGTTTTCTGAGTCATCCGAAAGTGAAGAGATTTCTTATCAGATTTGAACATGGATTTCTAGCTGTTTTTTTTTTTCTTTCTTCAGAGGTTCAACGTTGCCGTGACACGAGCCAAAGCTCTGCTGATTATGATCGGAAATCCTAATATCCTCAGCCAGGATATACATTGGCGAAGGTGCAATAAATATTCTTATTTCTGTTGTTTTTTTTTTAAGAATCTTTTTGAGAATTTTAATTGAATTTCGATTTTTATTCCTCCCCCTCTCTCAATCAAATACTTTTTCACTTCCATTTTTAGCATGATCGAGTACTGCCTGACAAACGGGAGTTTCTTGGGAGAAAAACCACTCGAGGACGATGATGAGGAGATGGAGGACATGTTTAGGCGCTTCAAGGAACTCGGATTGACCTCCGCTCTGGGTGAATATCTTTGATGAAATTATTTCCTTCTTTTTTTCATAGGCAATTTTCCTGCTTTTTTTTTTTTTTTTTTTTCTCTTTCTCTTCCACAGAGCCACCTGCAGAAGCGCAAATCAGCGAAAGAGAATTTCAAGAGAATCCAGAATGGAGAGCTGATTATTGAAAATGAGCCTTACTTACAAATAATATCAAAACATTTGTGAGCATTTTACTTTTTGGTAATTTGTTGTATTTTATGGCTAGGTCACAAACACAAATGTATGTTGTATTTTTCTCTCTCTTCTTTTTTTTTGAGTTTTTTTTTGTGAGTTTTTTTTTTGGGGGGGGGGGGGTATCGTCATAATTTTGCTTAGAATTACAGCAAGCTCCGGTACTCTTAAAGTCGTTTAATGGCTTAGTGGTGCAATCTGACCTCTTGACCTTTCTGTTTGTCAGCCATTACTGCGGAAACCAAGATGGAAATAACCATGTTTATGATTTTCTGCTGGTTGTGAAACAGTGAGGTTGTTGTATTGGTCTTAAATCCTTGTTGATAGAGCATTAATCTCTTGCGATATTTTTCTTGGTCTAGTCTTGTTTTCTGAGTAGTGCATCTTCATCACATGCTTACATGTTTATTCTGAATTCTCTAGAATATTTGGAAATTCAGCTATTTAAGCAAAAATCATTTCAATCTCTTCACTTTCAACGTGTTATATTGCTTTCAATTTCCGGTAGCTGAAATATTGATTGAAACTGTTTAGAAAATCAAAATTGATATGTCTAAAAAAATGAAGTAGTTAGGAGATTTTTAGTTGCATTTATGAATGACCCGGTTTATTTTGCATGCTCTATTTGTGATAATATCATCTGCGTTCCAATGAATGGAAGATTTAATTTGTTTGGATTATAAATTTCAACATTTCTTGCTAAAATCTGCACTCAAAACTTGTTAATTACCTGAAACATTGTTCCTGTTTTTGCTGAGATTAATTTCAGATGTAATTTGAGCTGTTTTATTTGGGAATGACATCTTTTTCCAAGTCTATTTTTTAGCTTTACTCTTTCATAGAAATGGATTTAAAATTTTAAATGTTGTTTAAAATCAAAATCCTCAGCAATTGTTATCAAATGATTTTAATTATTTTCTGCTTAATTTGATTTTGTTTGGGAATGAAGGCAGCATCATGTTGATTTCTTCCGTTTTCCCATCATAAATATTTCCATTCCAGTTTTTTTTTTTAAGAAAAAAAACATCAAAAAGCATGTTTTCCCAGTTTGATGGGCAAAATTAATGTATATTGATTTCCGATTTTTATCTTCTCTCAACAGTCATTCCATGTTGCCTTGAATAAAGGTTCATTTTAGAGTTTATTATGGAATCTTTTTTTCTTGTTTTGTTTTTTTTTCCTCGCAGAATACGTAATAACAATATGTAAATGAGCTAAATGCATTTAAATACATGTCTGCAGTAACAGTAATCAGTTCAGTTGCCTGAGAATGCAGTGCATTATGATTTATCTCAAGGGTTGAGTACTGAGAACACAGATTACAATATAATATTGAGCATTCCTTTTAGCTGATTGCATAAGCCTTTTAGCTGTTACTCCTCAATAGTTGCGTGGTTATGCGCTTCTGAGAAGAAGTACAAGCACTTTCATTAATTTGCTGGTGATGTGAGGCCTCTGTACATAATAAATGAAAAATCATTGAAATTGACAAAGAATGAAATAAAGAGAGAAGAGATTGATGAGCGTTTAATGGAACCTCAAGAATAGAAGACACCCACACACATTAAATGGGCAGGAATTGAAAAAAAAATAAAAAATAAAAAAACGAAACATTAAATATCTCCACAACAGTTAAGAACAAACAAGACACCAAATATAATTAAAAAAATACAAATAAAAAATAATCAAAGATATTGAAATATGAAGCAGGTTTTGTCGATGTAAAATTGAAAAAAAAAAAAAAATCATTAATAAAAACCATGCTGGCAGTAACAAAAAAAAAAGTGTTCATTAAAATTGTTATTAAAAACTAAACAATCCGCTGACTGCTTATAGTAGGGCTACGGGGTCGTGGCGCAGGGTCACAGGTCATAGGTCGCGGTGCATGATAGGACGAGACCTGTTGTGCAGCAGCTGCTGTATATGGACTAACAGGGCGTTCGGATTCATGAGGAGAGTTGTAAGGACTAGAAGTGTGGGTGCTGCGGCCGAGGGAGTGGTAGCCAGGACTCTCATTCACACGTTGACGTCGCAATTTCTCACTGTACTTGTAGAAATCAGACATTTCAAACGGTTTTGAGACCTCTACATAGTTCTGGTATTTGGTGGTCACTGTGGATGTGGGTGACTCCACGCCTGATAAGTCCATGCCTTCATAACTCGTATCTGGAACGTACCAGGTGGAATTACCACTGTTGTGCTCAGTGAATGAACGACTGGGTCCCGGATACGTGCGATAATTGTCGTCGCTGGTCTCTCCCGGCAGCTGAGATTCTGCACGTTTTGCAGGCGACAGATCGACGTCCAACAGATCAACAGATCCCCCATGGCGGTGCTGAAGGGGTGACGGCTGATGTGCGTTCGGGTCAGGGGGTCGTCGGTAGAGTCCACCATCGGACGGGGAGAGCAGCTCGTCAGTGCTGTCATAGCGCCGGCTGATGTGGTTCTGTACGGAGTAGAGATTGTGCTGATACGGCGACTGTATTGGAGCGGCTGGCTGCGTTGCGTTGCTTGTAGAGAACGTAGGGTACGACTGATTGCGATACTGTGTGCGCGTGGCGTAGACGGAATTGGGAACATAGCCACCAGGGGGAGCCTCTGCTTCTTCGTACTGTTGTCTGTGAGGGTGCGGAGAGGGATGCTGCTGCCGTTTGATGCGCTGGGGACTGGAGGGGGCGGATTTGGTGAGGGAGGTGGGGAAGGGGGGAGTGCCACTCGGGGGCGGCTCATAGGCCTCAGCCTACACGCGAGGGAACAAAGTCAGGTAAGCATTCAGAAAGCGACTGTCGTACCTGAGGTTGGATGCCATAAATGTGCTGACTATTCTGTTGATGAAAACCCGATGAGGATGAGGGGAGTCGGTTGCTATGGTGACGGCGTAGGTACTGTGTGGGGCGGTTGCCATGGCGACCACCCGCTGGGGAATTGACGGGCGACTGGAAATCGTCTGATGATGAGACAGAGAAAAAAAAGGTGAATCAGCCGCAATTTTTTCTTTTCTCTTTTTATAATAGGAAAAAAGAAGAAGAAATCCATGATGAAACACATTAATTAAAAGCAGCAACATTCGTTCAGGAAGAATCGTGAATGAAAACTAAGAGTTTGAAAGATGGAAGTTTCAGCTTAAAAATCTGAGCTTAAATTCAGTTGAGGCTATACATGTATAATAATACTAATAAAAGTTAATACTGAATCTAGATTTATCAGTGAAATGATGACCTCAGATTAATAATGGTTAGGTTTATTACTCCTCTCTTAAACACAAAAGGAACATGAACTCAATACGAAATCTTCATCAGCAAAAACAGAACGAGAAAAGGGGAAAAATATCGCAACATGAGAACGGCAATAAAGCCGCAAATTTCAACACCTTTCATCAAACACAAGAAAAAAAAAAAATGCTTTTCAAACAGCGTGGTTGCTAAGCAATCATCACCATAGCAACGGGCAGCTGCCTGGAGGGTGATTAGCAGGTTACACAGGGTTATGGAGTCAGTCTTATCCAAAGTGCTGAGTGAGTAAGATTTTGGCAGACAGCCAAGAAATGACTCAAACAGGCAAACATGACTCCTCCTCACCTTGAAACAGATCAGAACAAGGAACATGCAGCGAATTCAACTGCTCATAATTACACATAATCACAACTTGCATCGTCCGTTTTTTTTGAGCAGATAACAGATAATTATCTTGACAGCTACAAAGAGGAGCATGCGGGTTACGTAATAAAAAAAACGATTACATTGTACGAGATTCCCAGGACATGCGGGAAGCCATTCAACGCGCGCCCGCACTTTGACACCAACGAAAATTGCTTCTGAATTGTACAACTTGTTCTCGTGAAGAGTTAGTTTTCAATGGTGAAAATGCGAGAGCGCTCAGCATGCATCATATGGACATTTCACGACTGATGAATACTGACCGTGGTCACCTAGAAATTCACAACTATCCTCACTTAAATCTGCAAAATAAAAGTGATGCCAAAAATAAAAAATCTTTAAAAATATCTAATGATTATATTTATCTTAAAGCCTATCTAATGATTATATTTATCTTAAAGCCTATCTAATGATTATATTCATCTTAAGGCCGAATAAACGCATTAACGATCTCAGGACCAGGGTGAAGCCCCACCCAGGAACATGCCAAGATATATTATAATGCATCCCATTACTAAGGAGGAAAGAAATATCTTAACCAGAGCAGAACTAAGTTAAAGAGCAAATAGAAAAAGTCAAAAGAATTTAGGAAAGGAGTTTTTTTCTGTCAAATATTCGCAAAGAAAAATTCAATACAGTTGTTAAAAATCTAGGAATGTCCGACGTTGAAAAGAGTTAACAAGTGCTTCATAGACCCAGGAACCGGAGGATACTCCTTTCACGACTCATTCTCAACACTATTGCGCAGAACATGAAATGCAGGACCGGGGTATTCCCCCATTCTCATCCTAAAACCCTGATTGGTTGAATCTGGATTGATTTCCATGTTGCTGCCTCTATTCAGCATGTTAGCATTCTGGTTTGTATGTTTCTCTCATTCTTTGTGGCTCCCTCCGCGGGTCAGTAGGCAGAATTGCCTAAAAATAGCCTCAATGACAATCATCTCCATCTTCGGAAACCAATTAGCTTCAAAGACAGAATTTCAGGCGGTCGGAGGGAGGGGGTGGAGGTGGGGTGTGTGATCAGAAACCAATCACAGAGGAGGAATATCCGCAACAGTCAAGCACCAAGTAGAAAAGGTCTCCAAAGAGGAATAATAATCCAAGAAAACAAACTTCCACAACGAACACAAAAGAAATCTTTCATTTTTCATTAAAAAATAATATTATATAAAATATATAAAAATATGACAAAAATTAAAAAAAGCACCGCTTTTTCCTTCAAGAAAACTGAGAGTGAAAGTCAAGATGTAGATAATCACTAATCCTGGCTGAGCAGTCAGTTATCGGTCCGATACAATAAAAAGAAACACCACAAAATAATAATAATTAATAAAGCCGAGTATTCCAAGCGTGAGATCAAAATGAGCTGTTCATTCACGATTCATTTGCGTAGTGTTGGATATTCAATCCTCTGAGTGGTTGTGCTGCTCAAATAATCGGTATCCATGGCGATTTTTGAGCGCAGAGTAAAATGAACAACAATATCATCGTCGACGACACTAAGAGAGTTAACAGATGGAGATGGAGCCGTACCTTCTGTAGAACCCGCTAACGAAGGGCGTTGACCTAACGAGTGTAGTTTCCGCTCCATGTCCTTTAACTGAAAAAAAAAAACAAAAAACATGATAAAGTAAATAAATTATGAATAACGCTAATCCTCGATGTACCTTAGAGTGAGCTCTGTGGTAGGATTGCCGGCGTTGCTTTCGTACGCTTCGGGACACGGTCGGATCTTGTGACAACCGTTGAGCGGCTTTGACTATTTTGTCCTGGATGTCGTAGTCGAGCTCCAGAGCAGTGACAGCATCCTCCTGTAAACGAAACAGTGAAATGCAAAACAAAAACAAGCTTCAATGACCCACCTGCGAGGTTTTGAGGATTTCTGGTGACAGCGAGAAGGATGTGCCAACACGCTTCCGGATCTGTGGCAGTGGCTCATCTGGATTCAACGGCGTCTCCTGGGGCAACGACCCTGTTAAACTCTATGCGAATGAAATAATTATTGATATTAGAAGCCATAATAATAAGTGAACTCACCGCTTCCTGCAAACAGAGCGCTTTCAGCTGCTCAGTTTTCTTCTTGACTATCTCCTCCAGGGCGTGTCTCCTTTCCTTCAGAGCGGAATGCATGTCTCTCTGAGCAGTGCTTGATGACTCCAGGTCATCAGCGGTTAAATGTGGAGCGGAATTGTTGGTTGACAGTGAGAGATTCGTGAGGCTGACGCTGCTGTTGGTTCGGCTGATGGAGTTCGGAGCCGAACTGTTGAGCGAATTGTTACTGTGGCAGAGATCAGCGGCGATTTCCGTGAGCGACCTCACTTGTGGAAGCTGCGACTGCGAAAAAGAGAGAAAGCGGTGAATATTCGAGAGATAAGACACCGCAAAAGCCGCCACCTTTTATCAAGTCTAAAGTTCCTTCTTCGCTGACTCAATTTAATCATCAGCGAAGCGAACTTCCTCGCGGTTTTATAAGTGCACCTGAATCAGTGAGGCGTATTACCTGTTGCAAAGCAGAGCGTAGTAATTCGGGCGGCATGGCTTTAACAACGAGACTACTGTATCAGTATATCACATACTCGTAACAGACGAGTTGCTGTTGCTTGCGAGATTTCACAAAATGCCTGCTCGAGTCAGAAGCCGCGCGGCTTTTGTGCAAGCGCAGAATCTATTTATAGCTCATCTGGACGATGCATAACATCGCCCCACGTGGCAGTGAATCCGCCGTAAGAGATTCGATTTCAACTTATAAAAGTTCCAATTACTTCCAATAGCACAATAACCACGGGAATTAAAAAAAAAAAAAAAAAAAAAAAAAAAAAAAGTCCAAGTGCGTAAGTCTCCGGCATCGGGTGAAATTGTGCGTGTACAAGCATTAGGCGAGTATAGACCCCCCCCCCACGCCCCCCGCCCGGAGTACATATGTATAATAGTACACAGCAGACCATAGCAACGTTATTGATGGACATTTAATAGCAAGACAAGTGCACAGAACGAAGCGGCGACCACGTGCGACTGGGCGATAATATCAGGTCTTCAACATCGCACAAAGGCGGGAAGGTGAAGAAAACCGCAAAGAAAAGCAATCAGAATTTCGTGGTTTCGAGACAGAGTGCAAAAGTGCGCTTGGCACGAATGTAGATTTGTATAGAGCAAGCATCACCATGGCAACGCGACCGATTGTGAGCCGTGTCAAGAAAGAAAATGACATTTTTACGATGACAATGAAGAAGAAACATGGCGAGATGATTTTTCTGAAAAACCGCGGAATTCGTTCTCCAAGACACGATGTAGCGACAGAGAGAAAATGCATGTTCTAATTGCTTCCAGCGGCGCAGCGCATACAATTGATCTCCTCCTGCCAGAGTTAATTTTAAACCAAATTTCATTGCAACTTTTTGTTCCCCAAACACGACGGCTGGTGGGAAAATTGAGTGAATTTACACTTGGGACTGGATCGCGATGCTGGCCAATTAGACGGAGAATGTGTGTCATGCCCACCCCACGTGACAAAGGATCATTCAACAGAGATATGCTCGGTTCACAAGTCCCATTGAAACCAATTTCACGAAATTATAATAATATATTAAATGAATTTAAATAATAATTAAAATCTGGCATTTCACATTACTCATAATTTCACACACATCGAAATTTTCGAAATAAATACACAAAATAAAACCGCAACAGATGGATGATAATACTCACGAGATAAGATGCACGTGAAATCACATGTAACAAGATTTCCGGCATGAAGATATCTTTATCTAAATAAGTATCAGTGGTTATATGAACTGAGTAAATAACCACGATTTTAATCACATGAGCCACTTCCGGCTCGGTATCTGAAGAAGTTTGCCCCAAAAGGAGTGGTTCGTCATTTTTGGCCAAACGCCCAAATTCTGCACGACCATAAATAAACTCACCAAATCTTATAACCTTAAAACTGAAAACATCCTGATATATATCAAGTATCGGTTTTCTGTAAAAGTAAGGATCACATTCAGATGACAGATCATATTCTATATCACGTTCCGCAACGAGGTCACGTGGCATTCGTTATCAACAAAACTTGATTAAATGAAAAATGACATCGTGAAAGCAAGGTTCTACTATGGCATGAGGAATGTGATGTTGAGTGTAAGAGGCGACATTTCAATTCTCAAGGGTCGGTCATTATGGCATTACATAAGATCGATCAACGGATGACCACGGTTGTATGTCCCAGTGGTCAGTAACGCCAAGGAGATCTGTTATCTAAGCTCCTCGAGTGACCGCACTATGGTCAGCCGAGATCTATGATTTCAGTCGCACATCAATCATTATCATCGCGGCTTCCAGTCGGCCATTGAGTGGTGGCACCGGAAACACTCGAGGACCTTCGCCACCAAGTACTGATACACGATTTCCCAGGACCAGGGGCTCTCCCCACAAGTAACAATAAACTGTAATAATAGTAAATAACTATACAATAATAAAAGAGAGAAGTTAACATCTGGAAGAAGGTGAATTCCGCAACCAACACCTGGGATGCAGCAGAGATCTTCCCCCCTACCCCCCAATCCATACATTGCCATGCAGTTCAATCTAATAGAGACCATGCGGTGTTTTACAATCAGGAATGATGCGTTGAACAGACGAATTGAAGAAGGATCATTGAAGAGGAATCAAGGTGACATTGCACATGAGGTCTCTCTCTTATTCACTATACGCTCACTGTTAAAATATGCGTTCAGTCCTAATGTTTATGGCTTCTGACGTTTAATTATTCAACTGCTAAGACCGACCCCCGACGCAACACTATTATATTATTACCATTCTACTCCGCTCGTGCAATATTACGGCATTCCTCAATCTGAGGTTTTATCGGTTTTCCTAAATATATTAATTAAATACTAGTCTTGAGGTGCCAACAAGTCTACAGTTGTACTCCGTGGTCGAGAGGTAAGTACTTGAAATACTAAACATGCAAGTACTTACAGACTCAAGCACCTCCAACACAAACATTTCAGATATACTTCTGTTACAATACATACTACAAATGAAATATCTCAACACATAGTCAACACAGGGTCCTCCTCACACAGAACACGAGCAAATAACTCTTGTTCTGAACTCTCTTGATCGTAATCCGAATTATAACAAAAGCACAGGCAGAATAAGGGAGCATTTATTATTTGATACAATAACATCAACAGTTAAAACCAGGCTCAATCAACAAGGAATGTTCGATTTTCTTGTAATTGTATAAGAGAAAAAAAAAAAAAAAAAAAAAAAGAGAAGAAAAACTAGAGCTAAAGAAATCTGGCAATGAGAGCACTTAGAGAAGTTTACAAAACTGGAATGTTTCAATCAGCGAGAATTACGATGAAATACGGAGAGGGAAGAAGGAAAGAAGGATGAAATACGGAGAGGGAAGAAGGAAAGAAGGATGAAATACGGAGAGGGAAGAAGGAAAGAAGGATGAAATACGGAGAGGGAAGAAGGATGGCTTCCATTTGCTTACAAGCAGCTGAAGATGAGGTCAATCCAGTGTTCATCATTGTGACCCCTGTGACCCAGATTATGAAACCCGGGACCGGGGTCTTCCTCAAATCACAACAGAGCATGGTACGGAGAGGAGGGATAATTCATTCGGAGAATGAATGGATTGCTCACACAGCACCTGGCTTTATTATGTGGTTTGGTGACTTTGGTCAACCAGGGAATGACCATGCTTCACCAGGGTTTCAGTTGGATTCAATTCGCAAGCAAACGAGAAAATTCACTCACTGACTTTACGACGGCAAAGGAGGCATAGAAATCGAATTACTGGCCTTGGGTCACTGAAATTGACTCAAGTTGACTTACAGCCCCTTAAAGACTCAATAACATCAACCCCAGGGTCCCACAGGGGAAGAAAATGCATTAATGCCCCCCCCCCCCCCCCCCCCACTTCGGATTTAGATAATTCTTGCATCAAACTGAATGGATTTGTATCACCTAGATCAGCTATATGCGACGGGTTTTGGCGTGAGGGGCCACATATAAGGTATATAGGCTTGACCTCTCCGCAGCGTTCGACACGCTTGACCACCCGCTCATTCTGCATGCTCTCAAGTACAACATCGGTGTGACTGATTCAGCCCTCAAATGGTTTGAATCGTACCTCACAAACAGGAAACAGCTTGTGACAATCGGCAGCCAAACATCGGATACAAAGAATCTTGTGTACGGAGTTCCACAAGGCTCCGTGTTGGGGCCCATCCTCTTCACGATGTACACCCGCCCTCTCAGTAACATCATCTCGAACTGTGGCATGAACCACCACCTCTACGCTGATGACACCCAGCTGTACATTGCAGTCAACGTTCGCTCGCCAACATCAGTGTCTTTAGTGAAAGAAAGCATCCAGGAATGTAGCAACCAAGTTCACCGTTGGATGACTGCCAACTTTCTCAAAGTCAATGAAGAGAAAACTGAGGTACTTGTCATCACGAAACCCTCGCTGACTGAGATCGCACCCTCTTCGTTCAACATCATTGGAGAGACAATCACATCTAGTGATTGTCTCTCCAATGAAGTCAGGAATCTTGGAGTCGTGCTCGATAACAAGTTAAGCATGGCCGATCAAGTGAGAAACATCTGCCAAAAGTCATTCTTTCATCTCCACATGATTCGTAAGATCCGAAATTTCATTACTGAAGACGCCGCTCGACAACTTGTTCACGCCAATGTTATGAGCTACATTGACTATTGTAACGCTTTGCTAGCAGGATCTCCATCTTACCTGATCGACAGACTCCAGCACATACAGAACTGTGCAGCCCGCCTAGTGAAATGTGCAGATAGACACTCGCCATCCCTCCCTCTGCTAAAAGAACTACATTGGCTACCCATTAAGTTTCGAATAATGTTCAAAATTAATGTCATTACTTTTAAAGCCCTGCGTGGCTTAGCACCACCATATATCTGCTCCCTCATCAATGTTTATACACCTGCTCGCTCCCTTCGATCATCAAACATTGTTGTCTGTACCTAAATTTCATCTTCAATCACATGGCTACCGAACATTCGCCCATCAAGCACCCATCCTTTGGAACCGATTACCTTCCAACCTACAGAACCAGCAATCGCTTGATGCTTTTAAAGCCCAACTTAAGACTTACTATTTTAACATTGCATTTTCTAGTATTTAATGATTTTCCTTTTTACCTCTGTTTGTACAGCGCATTTGAATGTTCTTTGATATTGCTGAAAATGCGTTTTAAATGTAATAAATGAAATGAAATGAAATGAAATATATGTAGGGATCTCACATTGCATTCCAAAGAGTGCAATGATTTTGCATTCAATGCACGTGATATCCTCATTTGATGTTGCACTCGAGCAAAAGTTAATGATCAATAATTAATGTTGAACACAACCATTCAATGAGTGCTGCCATTTGTCAGTGTAGATTAAAAAAGAAAAAGATGGGTAGATTCAACTGAAATCATTTTGGTTCTGTAGTTCAACAACCTGAGCCATCCTCGTGGATCTCATCATAACTTCATAAGTCTATTTGACACTTATGTCATGATGTTATGTCATGATGTTATGTCATGATGTTATGCCACTGCATACATAAACGTATTATGTTTGCACAATGATAATTCTGATGCTCTAATTGAAATGACGGCTGAATCATGTCTGTTTCGAGATAACATTGCATCTCATCGAAATCAGGTTGCGTCTGCATGAATACAATTACATCTCGATAATCCGACCTTCTTGGTTTCCATGGTTACGGCCAGGAAAAAAAAATACATGAAGGCCAGATTATAAAACAATGATTTCACAAAAGTACAAGAAGAACTGGTGACCTTGAAGGCCGGATTACATAAGCTCAAGAGTTACATCACAGTATTTCTGTCCGCAGAATCATTTACACTTAATTCCTGATCATATTTCATTTTTACATTTTAAATAAAAATCAATGATTGAGTAGATGAGGTAGGAACTGTCGGCAGAGAAATAATAACACAACTCATTTTATCCAATTTCAACCGCATTTTTCATCCCACACATGATGACACGGCGGGCAGCCGTGGGGCATTGTTACATAACAGATCATGTGATCGCTGATTCCTCCTGCGCATTGAAATACAGTCACAGCTCGATAATCTGACAATTTCACAATGCAGTTCAGATGAACATTTGTCTCACTTCATCCAGAGCATTCTGATCTAGTTATGTAATCCGGGTTTCCCCTTTATTCACCCGTTTCCATGGAAACAGAAGAGGAAGGATTAAGAGGAAGTGACTGTATTCCAAATGTAACTGCGTAATGATGCAAAACTTGAGTCAAATGATCTTTCAGCGTTTCAGACAATGCTTCAGGCTCTGGTTTCGCGATATCGTCAACAGAAGTTAGACTCGCTATCATTATAATAATTGTTCTTATAGATTCATTGAGAATGTGAGAAAAGAAAAAAATGCAATCCATGATGATGAATAACCATGAATAAGATGGCAAAGGGAATCGCCATTGATGAAATCTCAGCAATTTGCTTCTTTCCTCATTTGAATGCCATCGTGTGGAGTCGGAATCCAAGAATCAATTCTGAAGCTGTGTTTATTCTTATAGTTAATAAAATATTCTAGAGCACCATGCAGAATCGAATCTTGGTCTGACCAGAATGTAGAAAATTAATGGCACTTATGTGAAGATGGATTAAAAAAGTGTTGATAACAGAATGGGGGAAGAATGTGAAAAGGTTCAACAAGGGCCAGTACGTCAGATATACATGGGATCTACTTTGTAATTCATTCACTTATCGATTCATTTCTGATATGTGATCCGTCGCCCCGAAACCCGCACTAGGTTTGCATTGTCACATTTTTAGCTTTTAGCCTCGAGGTCAGATGGTTTCAAAAATTTTGATTTTCATGTTTTGATTGCGAAATAAAGAAAAAGATCTCATCTTTCCTCACATACAAAAATCATGTCAGTCTGTGACCAGTAAGTTCTGATATTTTGTGTATAATTAGGTCTATTGTCTTGACAGTTGAATCATTTTGAATCTTTGCCAACCTTTTAACGCATATTTCTCATCTCGGGTTGTTGTTTATGGGTTGACCCATAAACAGGCTCTACCTTGTGAACCAATGCTCCGGTTTAGATAATTCTTGCATTAAACTGAATGTATTCATATCAGCTATTAGGAGGCATTAAAACCTAAAAATGTGACAATGCAACTTAGTACAGATTTTGGCGCAAGGGGTCACATATAAAAAATGAATTGATAAGTTTCAGCTAAAAAAAGGTTGTAAATACACAAAAAACGGGTGCCATTCACTAAGATGTATATGACCAACAATAAGAAAATGAAATATTGCAGTGGAATTACCTTGCTTTGCTTGCGATCGAGATAGAACTGGTGCTGACTGACGGCCATGGACCAGATGCATTTTGTGAGCGAAGCGTTGCAAGTGAACCAAGCATGCACGTTCACATTGCCAGGACCAAACGTCCTCCGACTGACAGAGACCCTGCGGAGAGAGACAGCGACCAATCAGAAGACAGTAGCACACTGATGAACAGAGAGTGTAATTACTGAATGTAGTTAAGAGATTAATCATAAAAGAAAAAGATTACAAAGGTAATGAATAAAAGTGATGAATAATTGATTGAATACTTTGTTACAGAGCACAATTAACCCATAATTCCACCCAAATAATTAGTAAACAAAACTAAATGAAAATTAAAACATAAATCAATTAAAAAGCAGAGAAAGAGACACGGAATGAATTCAGGAAACGAACGGAATCTTTGGCGCAGGATAAAAAATAAAACGCCAAGAAAAACAGCAGCAGCAGCAGCAGTGAAGGACCATTTACAAACACAACTACTTAAATTCTTGTTTACAGAGGCAACATGATCGAGGCTTTTCCTTCCGTGGCTATAAACAAAAAGGTCATTTTTCATACAGTAATTCAAAGCAGAAACCACCGGTGGCCACAGATCAGTTATCGCCGTGACCCCAATTGACCCCTGAACCCTCATCTCAGAAATAGCTCTTGATCTACGAGGGCTGTCATCAATCAAAATGCGTAAATCTCTCGACACACCTAATCATTGATTAAAAACGGTTCTAATTAGCGCAGTACTCTGATAGGTCATAGGTTAAAGGTCCCACATTAACTAATATGTTCAATTATCAGCTTTAACGCCTCCTCGTGCAATCCTGTTTATAAATGATTAACACAAATTTACATTAATACTATTATTAGAAATTTAGAATTATGTTATTATAAGTGCCCAAATTGTATGCCTACTCACAAGAACAGATGAGCAATTCAACAAGCAATGATACAACCATCAACAACTGACATCTTAAACACAAGTGCTGGAACCATTTATAAATTATAATTACAAATTTACAATTAACATAGATTAAATACTTTCAAACACCTGTGAATTCCTGTGCTTGAAAACATAAAATTCCAAATACAATTCCAAAACTAACCATTGAAACGCAACCGTCGTCACCAGCACGGTTCACAGAAAATAAGCACAAAAATAGAAATGTCAGAGCACGGACCACACTAGACCTAAATTAGACCATACGAGACCCCAGGGAGATAAAGAGAACGACCTATTCTTACTGAGCAACTACAAAACGCACGCTTAAAACACATCATCAAAGAAGAAAAGGGCAAAAGCCAATGACAGCGTTTAATCATCCCGCTTACTTACTGGGTGGTGGGGTCCGATATGGCATCGGAAAGATCGTCAAAGTCCTCCAAAGGTTCTTGAATCGCGTCCTCGTAGAGGTTGAAGCTGCTCAACGCATGAACAACGCTGACAAACACGAAAGGAGAAGCATGCAGAAAAGGAAAACCACAAGCAAACACAAAAAACACTCCACGCTGGTCATCTTGGGGGCTGGCGACAAACCTCTCTCTCTCTCTCTCTCTACACAACTCATATTCCACTCTCAAGTTAATTTAGATTTTCTATCTCATTTAAATCAGATATTTTATATTAGACTGTCACGATACTTTAATTCCTACATTGAATCGCAAGTAAATGATACCTCTGTTTTATCTGAATGTAGAGAGAAATTGGGAAAATGTTTGAATGTTTTGATTGTTGGCATAGCAACACAAGTGAGCTCTGAATAACAGACTCTATGTACTAGCAAGTATAAAAACTATAAATAAGTACATAAAAATCTCTAAACTTTTTTACTTATGCGAGAACTGATGCTTGTTACTGAATATATGCTGTCACCAATATTTGACTCTGAGTCGTTCCAAGTGCAAGAAATAATCATTTAATGGGGAAGAACAAGAAAGATGAGAAAAAGGAAAAGAAATTAGAAAAGACCCCAAAAAAAAACACTGTACGTCAGGAACAAAAAAAAAAAAAAAAAAAAAAGAGACCAAAAAAGACAAAAAGCTGCAAATTGAACTTAATCTCGCTTGTGATACACACCTGCACACTGAGAAGCAGAAATAAGAGCAGATTTATCAAAGGAATTTATGGCTAAAGGTAAAATGCACTTGTAAAATGATAAGATATCTTGAGAGCAGAATAAGTTGGCAATGAGAGGTTTTTGGAAAGAGGAGGGAATATGTCGCAAGCCCACACAATGTAATAACGCTATTAGATACACAATGGTACAACATACAAAAGAAAGCCATGAGGTGAAATTGAGCAATCGTGGTTCTATAAACGAGTTTAAATGATTTTAATTTAGTTACTCACGAGACAAAGCCAAACAGTTAAATGATTTTAAGATGAACTATGGGTGAGTACTTAAACTGGATGAATGAAATGGAGAAAAAAAAAAGATTTAACAGTTCTTTTGAATTATACTTCAGTGAATAGCACCAGGATTTAAAGAGAAGAAGAAAAAAACCTATTTTAATAATTCAGTGAAGCATGAATTTAATGTGTGTAACGTTATGATTCTCTATGAACGTTATGGTTTTATGAAATCATAACGCACCTCATGGCTTCTCAGAGAGAGCATTCATTAAGACAATAAAGAAAGACAAATAAAAGAGAGTAACTGAAGAAAAACACAGGAATATTCCCACTGATTGCCTTAAAATTAAACCCCCCACAAAATATACATGCTACAAAAATTCTAGTAGGGAAAAAAAATAAATCATAAATGAACTAGATTTCTTTTGGTTTTGTTTGTTAATTGATATAAAAACTCACCGCTTTGGATCGTGGACTTCAATCGAGAATTTCTTGTCCCGGAAATAGAGATTCTCCAACTGCTTCCAAGCAAATACCTTCGAGGAATAATACCAACAATCATTGAATAAGTTCCCTTTTGAGGAGTAAAAAAGCAACCAAAATATAGTTCAAAATCTCTGCAAAATTGTAATTAGTAAAAAGATAAATGCAGTAATGTAAGTCAAAATATATTAGCATTATATCTGGCCCAGACACCCAGCTCTACAAAGAGCTACGAGCAACAATTTAAGCTAACATCAATGCATACAGCAACGTACCCTGCGTGGAGTTCTCTTGTCATTATGATCATAAACGGAGATTCCTTTGTGACTCAGTCCCAACCACCAGGGAAGGCCACTCTTGTCCTGAAAGAGTGCATCATGAATTTTCATGAAATAAAAATCAAATAAAAAAATAATAATTCAGGGAATCAATAAAAAAAAGGAGCCAAAACAAAAAGAAGAAAAAATCAAACAAAGATGATTACATAAGGACTGACCTTGACTTCATAGAAGTGGATTCCGTACGTGGGAACACTTTCAATGATCGTCATGTAACTATGGAAAGGGGAATATGATAGTGACTTATGATTTTTTCATCATTTGGCTCACCTGACAATGGCCCCTCCTCTCGTCTGACCCTCCAATTTCTTATATTGCACGATAACCTCATCTTCACTGCAGTGAAATATTATTAGTGAAAAATTATAAATTCTCCATATTTTCCGTACCAGTATGTGATGGAAGGATGTTCTTGCAGCGTACTTGTTGGTAAAACAGGTAATTTCTTCAGCTGCCTTCGCGCAATATCCTCACTAATAATAAACAAAAACACAATCATCCAATCACCATCCTGGCATCAAGTTAAATACGAACTCGTAGAAATCGCCGTGAGTTGCTTGCAGGCAATGAGCAGCTAATTCAAAGACAGTGACACTGTCACAATCAAGATGTCCCTGAATGAGTAAATGATTGAATGAGTGAATTAAAATGTAATGACTCACTTTATGTAAGGAGTGCTTGGCTTGTTCGTAAAATAATTCAACAGTGACCCTGTCCCGTAAGTAGGAGATGCTTTCAATGTAAAATCTGCCAAAAACATAAAACAGGTTATTTTAATGTGTAATTGAATAAAATCACTCACCGTATGGAAAAAAATAGTTGTAAAGGTCTAGATTTCTTTGGCAGTTCGTGCTCTAAAACCCTACGGTCAAGTTGTAACCAGTGAAAGTGACCCCTAGTCAGAGAAATAGGAATTGGAAAAGGAGGGCGGGGGGTGAGAAGTGGAGACGTACGTTTCGTCCTTGTAAGCAAGTCCAAAGTATTCCTTTTCTTTCAAGTTGAAATGTGAAGAAACAAGATCCAATAATTCGTGTGCAAATAATTTTGGCTGAAAAATGAACACGAAATATAATAATTACATTCATCACATCCCTTAAAAGTTAAAACTATACAATGTATGAATGCTATGAAAGAAATTATTCCACAGCAACGTTTTGCCAGAGTTGCTGAGCGGAATTACTTATGACTCTATGACTCTTTTTCCATACAGTACATGTGTTTTTGATTTTGCGAAAATAATTATAGCATGCCTCAATTGAATTGAAACAAAGGAATGGTAGCACATTAACACTTTTTACATGGGATGGCCAAATATTCAATATTTCTAAATATACAAAGCCGAAGGTTCAAGCAGTTGATATTCGTCCAAGCCAAATATGCAGCCCGAATATAAACCCTCTGCATTTCTAAAAACTTTTGTAATACCACAGTGACCATCCAACGGAGGCTACGGACACCTGCCTGGTCCAACAGATCGTGCAGCATACGGTCAACAGAACAAAAGAGCCTACAATTTTTTACTTGCGTGGACATTTAACCAAATTAAAAAAGTTATGTTTAACTGAAATGAAAATGAAATGCTGACCTGAATGAGGATATCAAGATGACGATCGTCAAGAAGCACGACCTGTGACTTCCTGCCCTCGCTCATCTGCAAGGCACAAAACGTGAGCGAATGAACGTCATGGATACCACATGTTCTCGCGTAAACTTTCTGTCTTTGGAACATTGGGAACTTGATTCAAAGACTCATTCATTTTATTATGCAGACTATCAATAACCTTTGAAATGCATCCCAATGAATAATCATGTATTTATGAAGTATGGAGTATGGGTGTGATGAGGGCAAATTTAAAGCCCCATTATGTAAGGAGGGAAAGAGAAAGTGCAAAGTTTCAGGGTATTGCAAGGCAACAATGCTACGCAGGCGCAGTGCTCTTGATTTATTATCGACGGCAGGTCATGTGACACAACAATCGGAAAGCGGGGAGAAACACTTTTTTTTTGGTGCGGATCTATTTTAAGAAGATTTATGGGATTGGTTTCGTAGGCATTTTGGTACCAGGCACTACATTACATGACTGCAGCGCCTGGTACCTTCATAAATCTCATTACAAGCCTAGAATTCTAGAAATAGTGATTCACAAACTGGGCTTGAATGCGTTTACAGCACAGCGAGACCCCTCTATCTAGCTGTAGTATGCCAGCTACTACAAGCCCAGCAATTAAAATATATATCTAGAAATAGAGCATACCAATGATAACCCACTGACTGACTGAGAATATGGAAGCAGTTCTGGGGCCGATTCCAGAAAGAAACTTAAGTGGTAAAACTAAGTTTGGGAGGAATTAAGTTGACTAAAACGATTCCAGAAACAAACTTAAGTCCTCTAGACCCTGCAAAACTTAAGTGACCTCTCCACCTGACTTAAATCAAACTTAGTGAATTCAAGATGGCGCCGATCAGAAGACGCCGGATTAATGCTATTGTGTCAACACCTAGAAGGAGCCTTCCAGACAGGAGCAATGCTCTGGAAGGCCTCCCAGAAGACACTCTCCCTAGTGCGTCGATAAAGATTTAACGCAGATGGAATTTTTTTTTTTATCAACACGAAAACGTTATGACTGTAAAGCGGATTAAGCATCAACAATGGTATACACTCGCGCTTCGCGTTTGTGATGCTTTCGTTTTCGATAAAGTTTTGGAAAAATCATAAACAGTTCGTAAAAGTCATGTTGCATGGTACATTTACCACTGATGAAATTTCCCGCCATGTCTTACACGTTCCTTGGCAGATAGCCAAATCCGATTAACGCTACTTAAGTTAAGTTCAGCTAAAATGCGTTTGTGGAATCGACCTAACTTTAAAACTTAACTTAACGCTTGGAGAACTCAACTTAAGTCCCAAAGTTAAGTTTCTTTCTGGAATCGGCCCCTGAACTCAGATAACAACATAGTCTTCCGACAAAAGGAATCTCGGCAGCAGAACACTAGCTAAGTAAAGAGACGAAGCTAGTAGTCGGGAGGGATTTAAGAAGCAGGAGACTACTCTCAGGAGAGTACTCAGTTAGTGAAGCCACAAGAGTGAGATTCTGAATGAATCATTGAATGACTGCAGTCTGCAGAAGTCAGAAGAGCAACTCAGCAAGAAATTTGAAAATTTAGAATCCGATCAGGGCAATTTAGAAGAATGAGAGAGAAATGTGTCAGTTCAACCGATGAGATGTGATAGGGGAGCTAATTTATGACGCATTTCACCTCAGGATATTAACGTGCAAGTGACATAGCGGTAATTAAAGGAATTAGCATCGATTGTTTTCTTCATTTTGCGGCCATGTTGGATTATAATTTAGGTCACGACTTCCGCCTCAAATGCGCAAACTCAAAAAGGGGAGCATGCATTTTTTTTTTTTCAATCATAACGCATTTTCCTAGAAATCTGACAAATTAATAATATTATTCAGGCGAGATTTCTTCCCCTCATAAATACTTGGAATTATGTGAAATCATCATTTCGCGAACACGAAAATGCCTGTAGGCGACAAGAAGAGAGTGTTGTAGAATATAAATACACCCAGTCATAACGCACTATCCGCTGCCGCCTAATCCACGAGGCAAGTGTTTGATTAGCGCATTGCACCAACTTAGTCTAACAAACATTTAGTAAGAACATGCACATGTACATCAGTAAAATAAAATGGCGTGGCGCAATAGTTGACGTTATAATTCACACGAAAACTTACTAGTTGTACACGGGTTTTGAGGAATGACATATGTGGCCATGCTATTATTGTATAATGAGTGCAAATATTATTTCATACAAATGAGGCAAGGACGATATTTATTTCTCATCACGCATGCGTGAAGTGATAAGGTCTGAGGCTTAAGCCTCTTCTATAGCACCATGCTGAAGCCACCCCATCAAGTGCATGGCGTAAAGCACTCTTATGACCGGCTTAGCTGGTTGTGAAACCGCGCAGGTCGACGCCATGTTGTCGCGATGATTGACTGCCACGACTGAATGCATTGTGCAATGGGAAAATCATAACTACAATTTATATGCATGTATAAGGACGTAGGCGTACGTTTGTGGTATATACTAGTATATAACCCATAATAATTGGTATAACTAATAATTGCTTTATTATATTATGCATGCATAATATTATACAATGTAGAAGTGTATATCATTCTACGTTTCACAATAATCTGACGAATGATTTGATGATTTCAATTTCGTTTCACGTGGCACCTTAAATTCGCATCCACTGTACAAGGAAGCCGCATTTCGTCTGTCAAGGATCATTGCGGGATTCTCTTTAGCCAGCTTAGATTGATAATAAAATTTAGCATGGATCAAATTGAATTGAGTAATAATGTTATAACGTTAACATAATGTTAGTCAAAGGTTCAAAGCTAACTAACATGCACTTGTAATGTATGCACTTTTGTGGCGACACCAAACAATTCGTGTAAAATAATATTCTGTTCTTCCTGCATATCATCTGTGACGAAATGTCGTTTGTCTATTTTGAACAGGACAGTAAAAAAAAAAAAAAAAAAAAAAAAAAGTAAATTTGTTTGCAAGTAATAAAAGCGTCATAAATTCCTAATTGCAGCATATAAAAGATGGTCGCTAGATAATACCTGCATACTTATGATGTTTTATGCCGACCGATATATCCCGATTATATCCCATGCGTTTCCTTCCTGGAATATGTATGCGACGGAAGAGCAGTGAAATGCAAGTTGAGATAAGATAAGATGAGATAAGATAACGAACTCGCTTTCAACATGGATTGTAATTGCGTATCTTTAACTCAATTCTATGCTCCTACTTTAATGAAAGACTTTCTCAAATTACAACAACGCTTGGCTGAATTTCGCAATTCATAATTGTTGTAATTATTTTCTTTTCTTAAATTTCAGCCAGAAAAATAATTTCTACTTATTTGAGAGAAAAACTGATGAAAATTGTCTGCTTCGACTATGATCATACGAGCTTTTGAAGTTTTAATATGCAGTAATTAATGTTCCGAATGTGAAAGGTTTAAGTTCGCGTGTTTATAGTGAGAATCTGATCTCTCTTTGCTATAAAACTTAACCTATTTTATAATATTCGTTTAATAACGTTCAAACTCGTTAGTGTTTGTTTAGCTGACCAACTGAGTAGATATTTTGAATGCAAGAACATTACTTACTACTTTCTTCGACCTTTTCAGGCTTCTGTATGCCGTATACATGATGGGTGAAGGCCTGTTGCGATGTGCTATGATTACGAATTTTTGATCATGCCGGAAGAAAGTATCAACTTGTAAATTAGTATGCTCAACGCGTAAAACAACCGATATACTAGAAATTAGTAGGAAGACCTCTACTTGAACCAATATTTTGTACTTGCATTCAGAGCGAAAAGCTAGTCATAATGTTCATAGTCGCGTCAGTCGAGGACTTCTTTGTCGAAAGGCGCGCAGGATCCCCATTATGACCGCAAAACGCGCCTCCAGAAAGGCGTCCTAGTGATCCCTACTACGGTTATTGATTGCGGAATTCCCTTCGTGCTGTGATTGGCTGTGGCTTGTCACGTGGGCTGTGACGTCGTGTGGTCCTGACGTCATCTCCAATGGCAACCACTTCCATAATAATGGGTTCCGCTTGGAAATTTTAACAAAAAGGAATTCGGTTATTTATCTCGCCATTGTGCTTCGGCCGGTGTGATTGTCTGGTAATTGGATTAACGAATTCTCACTGCTTTTAGCAAAGGATGATCCTGTGGAACTGCGTTGAGGCTTCGTGGATTTTATGTTGTGAGCATTGTTAAGACGATGAGTACTGGAGTGCACCAGAGCGGAGCCCAACAGAAAGCCTTCGCGCTGCACAACGCTATGCCATCGCACCACCTCCCTCCGCTGGCTAGCCACACCGTCGGAGGCGGGGGTGGCCCCCACCACCACAACGCCAACCCCGCCGGAGTGAAAGTGCAACAATTGTTTGAGGACAATAAGCATCACCACAATGACCAGAAGTCAGGCCAAACGACATCACAATCCGGGCAGAACGGAGTGCTAGTGGAGAACAGCTCCTCTGCGCACCTACCTGCAGTCCGCCCCACGTCCTCGGTGGGAAGTGCGGGGAGCAAAGCCAGCTCGGCTAAGCGCACTGTGGTCATGAATCCGGAGACGGCTATGAAGCAATACATGCATAAACTCTCGTCTTTTGAACATCATGAGATCTTCAATTACCCCCAGATTTATTTCGTTGGGCCGCATTCTAAGAAGCGACCGGGTGTCGTTGGGGGTCCTGCCAACAGTGGATATGATGACGACCAGGGCTCGTATACACACGTGCCTCATGATCACGTCTCGTACCGCTACGAAGTGCTCAAAGTCATCGGCAAGGGAAGCTTTGGTCAAGTGGTCAAAGCGTATGACCATAAGAACCATGCGCATGTGGCGCTGAAGATGGTGCGCAACGAGAAGAGGTTCCACCGCCAGGCGCAAGAGGAGATCCGAATCCTTGAACACCTGAAAAAGCAGGACAAGGAAAACTCCATGAACATTGTGCACATGCTGGAACACTTCAACTTCCGAAACCATATATGCATCACCTTTGAGTTACTCAGCATGAACCTCTACGAACTAATTAAGAAGAACAAATTTCAGGGCTTCAGCTTACAGCTGGTTAGAAAGTTTGCTCATTCCATCCTTCAATGCCTGGATGCTTTGTACAAGAACCGAATAATTCATTGTGATTTGAAACCCGAGAACATATTACTCAAGCAGCAGGGACGGAGTGGCATCAAGGTCATTGACTTTGGTTCCAGCTGCTATGAGCACCAGAGGATATACACCTACATCCAATCTCGCTTCTACCGCGCCCCTGAGGTCATCCTGGGGGCCAAGTATGGAATGCCCATTGATATGTGGAGCTTGGGATGCATTCTTGCTGAGCTGCTCACCGGATATCCTCTCTTCCCCGGGGAAGACGAAGGGGACCAACTTGCCTGCATCATCGAACTCTCGGGGATGCCTCCCCAGAAGCTGATGGAGAACTCAAAGCGTTCGCGCGGCTTCATCAGTTCCAAAGGATACCCCCGCTACTGCACTGTGACCACCGGCCCCGATGGTCAGGTGCAGCTGGCGGGCTCTCGGTCGAGGAGAGGCAAGTACCGGGGCCCACCCGCGACCAAAGAGCTGTCGGCCGGTCTAAAGGGTTGTGATGACCCTCTCTTCTTGGACTTCATGAAGAAGTGCTTGGAGTGGGACCCCGCCGCTCGTATGACCCCACCTCAGGCACTGCGGCATCCGTGGCTCCGCAGGCGATTACCAAAAGCTCCGTCCAACGAGAACGACGCCAAGAACGCTCGACGACCCTCCGCCACGCGCAGTGGGGTCGCCCCCAAGTACAATGCCGCTGCCAGCGGCAAGACGCGACTCATTGCGACGTCAGATGAGGTGTCGCAGGCAGGCATTAATATGCGATCAAAATTGCCTCAGATCGGTTCAACCATCTGATTGAACTGTAAATACGACAACGCACCCCTCCTCTTCTCCTTCAGTCAGCACTGTCTTTTTATCCAATATTCAACTTTTTACCTTTTCTGTTTTGTTTTTTTTCAAAGCAATTGCACTGAGACAGGGAATCCTTCCTTTTTGAACGGAACCTATGAAAACAGGTTTTTTTTTTTATATAGGTCAGTTGTTTTTAAATATTATTTTTGAAAGCAAACTGCCCTCTTATTTCTGTTTTTAGTTTTCCATTTTCTCTTCTCATTTTAATACACCACATCCTCCGATCTCAAGTCGTCTCTTCTCAGCTTACAGCGTGTGTGTGTATTGTGTGTCTGTCCTGTGTGTGTGACTGGTGCTTATCTGTTTCTTCAATTGTGGTCTTAATTTTTTTTTTTAACTCATAAAATGCTCAACACCCCCCTCCTCCCAAAAATGATCCTGCTTGCTGGCGGATAAAAACCCTGATGAAATATTACTTGGTTATATCTCTTTCGGTCCAAGTTTTCGGAAGTTTCGTTCAATTTGAATTAATAATTCTCCAAATGGCATTTACCTCATGGGCAACCTGAGTGATGTATTAGGGCGTGGAGGGCCCACTGAGGTCCGCTGAGGTCCTGCAATCAAATATGAGGTGTTGAAGAAGCACCAAAATTTCTCCTTGGCTAATAACTGTGATTATAGCTGACGGCATTTCTTCAACAAAAGAAAAAGTCAAAGTGCTCGGGCTTTTTGTATGTAGCACAATTGAGTGAAATCTTCCCGTTTCGAGTATTCAATGTATATTATGTTGTATGGAATTCATGTCCCATTTTAGCCTTTGAACGGGTTTGGAAGGGAATTCTCTCCTCTTCTGTTTTAGGTTTTAATCTATGAACGAATGATTTTATACAGTATTTTTTCTTTACTTTTTGTTTTTTCCTTCAATTCATTGATTTTAGGTCAATATTATCAATTGATTCTCATGTTTTTTTTTTGTTTTTTTTTTCTTTCTTCTCTCTCAGGATTGTGTGGCCTTTAAAAACAATTTATTATTATTATTTGTAGTTCTTTTTTTTTTCTTTCTGTTTTTTTTGCATAGCTCTTTTTGTACCATGGTAACCATGAAACAAAATGGCTGAATATCGAAAAAAAAAGAAGGAAAAAAAACGAAAAAAAAATTCTGAGTTGAAAATTCTATCCTTTTCATAGAAAAAAAATCTCATTGTTAAATATTTTTTTCCTCATCTCATTTTCCAATATTTTTTAATTTTTTTTTTTTACGAAAAAGAGAGAAAGAAAAGTGTTTGAGGGTATGCAGAAGAACATTGTTGTACATTGAACATTGGCACACTCTCTGTCCGAATAGCATTTGTGCGGCGTGGCCAAAAAATACATGAGTTTGCAATTAAAACAAAATGTTTATAACTGAAAACTGTTCGCGTCTTCATGAATATTCAAATAACTGATGATAATGGCCAAGATGATGGCCTCGGTAATTATGTAGTATTTACCCGCGACGCCACAGAAGACGGCAATGGATGAATGGCGTGTCATTCAATCAATACTGACATCTTCAGGTGTGACAAATGCCCGTAGCAAAGGAAATCCCTCTTCGTGACCGAGATCTTCCAAGCACAATAGAGACGCCAAACAATGATTTCACTTACTCATTTGAAGGCGTGGTTTCTATTTTCCGTTGAGTCAATAGTAATTACGACGTTGTTATCGGCCGCTCTGTCGGATATCTTCTTATTCACGAGAACTTCGTCGATTTCTTTTTTTCTCGAAAAAGTATGAATCAGGAATTGAATACAGTGGGTGCTGTGTGTGTCATAATTATGCTCATTTTATGTGGTTATTTACACATATTTATATCCTGGTTTGCATTATGTGTGGATGTTTTTATTATGACTAGATACGCGACACTATTTCGATATTGACTTCTTTTTTTTTTTTCCTTTCTTAAAAATCGAAACTTTCAACACGCGACTCGTGTCAACTTTCTTCGGCCAAACATTCATCTATTCAATCTATTGTCTATGCACTCAAACGGAGGAAAAAAAGGCAGCCACCCGGCGTTTTAAGTTCACGAAAATGATGGAGAGAAGGAAGAAAAAACTAAATGGTATTTCACCCTTGGCAGTACCACAATAGAGAGATGAAAGTGAGAATTTTAACAAAAATGAAAGCATTCAAAAGCCTCAAGGCCATTTTCGCCGACACAGTCCCTGGAATGGGACCCAAACAATGCGTTTTTAATGTCCTTAATTTCAGGTGAACTAAAACAAAAATTATGGAAATTCCTCTGATAGAATTTTCCACGAAGCTGCGTTAATTAACAGGACTTACGGTGATTACAAAGGGAATTCGTCCAGTCAGATTGGGTGGAGCCGTAAAACCCCATCACTCACTCACTCCAGTCACTTATGATTCGCCAAAGGGAGGAGAATTTCGTTTATTTGTCAACGCATGCTTCTTACATAATGATACAATATTACGCAACACCAATTATTGGTGATCCCAAGTGGATCACTTCAACCATGAATATTTACATAAATTGATCAACCGATCAATTTCTAGTCAATATTGACTATAGCTTGAAATAGATACACGGCGTTGCTATGGTTACACAGAGGACAGACAGATAGTCGAGACGACCTCCAGAGAATTAGCACGGTGACGAAATAAAGGAAAAACCAGCCCAACCACTATAAAATTATAAAGCCTTCTTTACACTGAAACCTAAAACCGTTTTTCATTATTCGGATATAATTGGCGGAGATGACAAAAGCAGTATTCAGAGATGTTGATGAAAAGCTTTATAACCAAGGCAACAAGATCGAGATGGTAACAATAGATGTTATCTGTATTTCTATGCATGTACATTTAGATGGTTACAGCTATCTCGATTGTAAATGCAAGGAAGATGCAGATAACGATTACATAACAAAGTCATCACGCGAGTTGAATGCCACAAATGGGCAGATTCTGAGACATATTACGCGTATAATATCATAGAAATCGTATGGCGACGATACATTTACAGTGCTCGCTCGATGCGCAGCGCATTTTTAGAAATAATTCTAGGGCTCTTGCATAAGACCCATAGAGGTTTGTTACCGGTATAAGATGTATAACATCATGATAGGATATGAAATTCATATAATTACAAGAATATCTCGTCGTTAGTGTATACAAGTCCTTCGAGTTATGATGGTAAACTGAGCAACACAGAGGGTCAAATCGTTTATTGTGCAAGGAAAAAATAATAACCAAGAGAAATTGAGTTGTATACAAATCATGTTGCATATTAACACACAGCAGTTGTTCTGTCAATTCATAAACACCATGATATAACTTACATGAATATTTACATAATAACCCGCCATATAGTTATAAATAAAATCCATACAACACTCAGAACTGCATTTGTATGAAACTGCAAAAAAAAAAAAAAAAAAAAATTACGAGATAACAGGGTGTAACGTAAACGGTAAATGGAATATGTTTATTTTCGGATCAATATGCATAAATTAATTACAGATGATGTTGTGATTGACACCCATCTTAAGCGAAGATTAACTCTTGAATGGGGCTGAAAGTGATTGGTTACCTGCATCATATCAACTCCAACAAAACGCTTGGCTCATAAAATAGACTCAACGCATAAATTAAAACGGGATATATATCTTTGTGTGAATATAATTAACCAATTATAAGGGAAGGAAAGAGTAAAAAAATATGTAAAAAAAAAAAAAAAAAAATAATAAAATAATCCACCATGAAATTAATGCGCAAAATATTGAATAATAATTGAATAATAATTTTATCCACAGTTTATATTATAACAAGAATAACAAAATAAACCAACAAATGTGAATGCATATTATTATAACACTGAACCAAGGAGGTAATTTTCAGTCATATCATTAAACCGATACGTCATGTAATGCCTGATTACTAAGTATGACGTCATTTTATTCTGATGCTTACAGTGGAGTTAGGGCAGAGAATCCTACAGTGGAACCTCAAAACACACAAACAAAAATTCTATAATAATAAATTCAAACCACAAATGCCAAAATGAAATTTCAAAAGGAGTTTCCAATGTAGCAGATAATATATATTTCAACGTAACCTCTTCAAATCGACGTCTCGATCATCTGAAATGAGAAAATGATTTTTTTGTTTAGTATTACATAATAAATAATGAACACAGAAGAAAGCCTTCGGAATGCATTCACACTCTGCCTGAAAGACAATTCGACCTGAGATGACATCGAAAAAAAGACACGAAATCAAATACAAAACAAAGTTCATGAACCGATCAACTTCCCATCAACACAAGTCTCTTGATCCAGGACACACAACACTTCATATCATATGGTAAAGCGAGGCCATCAGACATACATATACACCTATTACTGTAGAACAAGAAATTTCGGCGGAAAAGGAATTTCCGCGGAATATATATTTCGCGGTTTTAGGACACAGACCTTTATTCGCAGCACAAATTATTCGCGGTCAAGGATCTATTATTATAAGATCGCCCAGAAGGATATCGTACGCATGTAATTTTCGCGGTCGACCGTGACCGCGAATTTAGCGAAAATATCATGCGGCGCGAAAATACCCTGTTCTACAATATCCCGTGCCATTTTAGCAAGGATCTGAGCTATTGCATATATGTACATTCTATATATGATGTAATGTAGCAGATAATGTTCAGCACAGGGGCTGCTGTTAACAGCCATTTCACACGTGTTTATTCACGTGTAAACCACGCCATACGCGAAATCCTAGTGCAAGTACATGCACAATACAAGGCAAATAGCAAGTCATTGGTGGAAGGCCAAAAACGAAATAGCCGAAAACTGGAGAAATATTAAGTCAAGAGGAATTAAACAGAACACATCATGTGGGAGATGTTGAACTGCTGCGGTAGGCTTCCACATGTAAGATGGAAAGAAGAAGAGAATTCTCAGAGCTGCGATTCCACATGGTTTGTAGTGCGGGTCACGGTGCAGTCGAGTATTTAATCTATTTATAGGGGCAATGGATGGAGAGATGGGGCGAATGAGGATGAGGAGGAGAAAGGCTTTAATGATGGCGTCCCTCGTCAACAGCAGGCGAACAGCATACGGAGCTTTCTCCGAGGAATTCGATCGATACGGCTGAGATTCGAGTCGATTGGGAAAACGAATGAAAACAAAGGAAATTCGCGTTATTTTCATGAATTATTCCGCCGTGCTTTGCGTTGTGTTGCTTGCCATCTGTCGAGTTACGGTAATTGAAGTTGCGACACAAAAGCGCGCACATTGAAGAGCAGCGCCGGAGTTACGCAATACGGTATACGAATCTGACGGAGTCGCATAATAAGTTATACCAAATTATTTATGAATCTTCATTCATATAAATTATGATAAAATTGAAGAGTTTATTTGGTGCGAGCGTAGTGCAGTTATTGACATAAAGCAAACACGTCAATTTATAATGTATAAGATAACCGAACCGGGTCATTCAATTTAATTCAATTTAATTCAATTTAATTTTACCCAGTTACCCAGTTAAAAATAATACAAAAATGAAAATCAAATAAGTCAAACCCATGTACCGGTACTGCCGGTATGTTTGAGTGGACCGTAAACAAATTTAATCCCAATGAAACTCGGTCGAATACAAATATCGTTACACGAAAATAACGACCATAACATAAATACAAAAATTATTATTACCATCGATCGACAGTGAACATGAATGATGAGAGCAGAACATTGAACCATTGATCCCTGTTCCCAGAAATACGCGTCAAGCATTACCGTAGTCGTATAACCCAGAAACAAACACATCGATTTTTAATGCGCGCTCTGGTAAGCAGGCAATTAAAGCACTGGGCTAATCTCCTCACAACCGCTGATCCTGATCGCGCGCCTCTAAGCCCTCGATTTACACCACAAAACTGCAACAGAGGCCTTCATGCCGCGCTAGAATAACTGGAGCTGCTACGATTTTAGTTCGGGGCTGCTACATCAAAAAAATTGACAGGAAAACAACAGACAACGAGAGTCACACACAATTACATAACATTAATACATATATCAATGAAAAAAAAAAAAAAAAAAAAAAGGAATTCAGATCTACATGTTTCTACATATTTTCTAAATATTTTCACACATTTCCAAATTTTCCTCATAAGATGAAAAACAGAAAAAGAGAGTAAAAAGAGGAAGAAAAGGAAAAGAAAAGAGGAGCTAATCCGACATGAGACATTAATGGGTTAAATAGCTACGGGGCGGTTCTTCGTTCACATCTCCATTCCCAAATACGGAACATGCTCAATGCGGAAGAAGTAAAAAAAAAAGATACAACTAATAGAACAGACTGCACATCATGCTTCAAGGTCAAAGGGTTCACACAATATTACGCAACAATGCAAAGACAACACCATGGCACCACAAAACAACAGAAAAAGAACCGCGCATTGATATAAGCACCAAGATTTTAAGCCCAAAACAGCTGAATTATGGCACCGTATGCATCTGTCCTCATCACATGATGTGCTCTCTCTCCCTTCTTCACCCGGGGGATGCACTCCTTACTTCCCTGCCAAGAAAATCAAACCGAGGCCGCACTGCTGCACGTACGTACAAACACGTACAGGCACGAAGGGAAGTAACATATGCACATGCATCCATGCACATGCACACGTAGCCTACAACAAAGGATTGGTCAGCAGACGGTCAAAGGGATAAGCGACCGGCATGAAGGGAGAGCCAGAGCTTCTGACCGCAAACACAACAATTAAGCGGCAACCCCCCCCCCACTCCCAAAAGAAACGTCGTCAAAGTAGTCAGGCAAAAGGGAAAGGGAAGTTTTCCTGTAAAGTGGTTTATAGGTTAAACAAGAACACGATGCAATTACATGCTCATAAGGGGAAGAAGCCAGAATGACGTCATCGCCCCACAGGTGCAACACACCATCGCGGAGCCAGGCACACCTGACGTACGTTCGTCGCTTTTACTGTTACATAATCAGTGGATTTACTTGTTATTTTTATTAAATAATATTGAGGGCCGAATCAGGATATCAAATTGAAGGTTTTTAAGATTTATGAACAATGATCTGATTAGTTAACATCTAACATCAACCATTAATTAATAAAACGATAAATCACAACCAGGAAGCACAAAAGCAAACGACCCGTCAATCTGATAGAAGGACATAATACGTTTGCATCAATGAATAAGCCCTTCGGCGGCCGACACAAGGACAAGCAGTTCACTCCTCCCAGCGACAGTGTTCTCAGTCGATTCAGCTAACTCAGGTCGCCACTTGACTTGGAGGAACAGTTGCTTCAGGTGAAGAATTCAGTTCATCGGGGCATCCAGGGCAACGCCCACTACAGCAGCCACGATTATACACGGAATTCGTATGCAGTTTCGCTATCTATGGCAGTGTATAATTCGACAGAGATGAATGGAAAAACGGGTTTGATTGGCGGCGGAAGGCCAATGAAATCTGATATATTGCATGAAGGCCTTGTGGCTTTCAATATGGCATGCAATGATAATGTAATAATAATAATGCAATGATAATGTAATAATAATAATGCAATGATAATGTAATAATAATAATGTAATGATAACTGCCACTTTTATACGGCAATTACACATGTACTGGTAGCAGAAGAAGAAGAAAAAAAGACGTACGATAAGCACAGAAATTATGTGCATAACACTATAATTAACACAATAACTGACTTATGTAACATGTTGTTGACACAATAATTGTACGAGGTGTTTTCGTACAAAAGATCCTTCGAATCATAAGATCTGCAAAAGCGAGTGATGCTCCCCCTAACGACACAACAGACCACAGCAGCGGGTGACCAATGTACAGCAGCTGTAGATCAATACACTTGGCGATAAAACACTGATTTAGCCCGCAGTGCTGTTCGCATCATTCTGTCAAGTTGCTGCACATAAAACGGACTGACAGCAAATGGAAGGTTACGTCATTGCACTGAAGGACATGGTTACGTAATGCTTAAAGCCAATAAGGGTAGTACTGATCTAAACGGCTAGATCTATATACAATAAATATCTATGGCATAGATATCTACATACAATAAATATCTATGGCATAGATATCTACATACATGTATATGTAAAACCAGATATGCCAGCCACATTACGGGGCTTCAATGGAGACAAAATAAATACAAAAATGCAAAGCCAATTAAGAGGAATTTGACCTACTGAACTCTATAATCTATAATTGATCAGATTTCGACACTATCGATGCCGGTAGACAGTTCGATTAATTGCAACGTTTGTAAACATATTGATCTGCTAAATTGATCTGCTGGTCTCCATAGCACGTCATCAGGAGTAAACAGAAGATTAGATCTATTCAGGATTCAGAGTTTCAGACGCAGTAATGACATCACACACTCAGCGCTGATCACATCCGATGTTGTCAGCATGGAAACACATCAGCTAATTCGACGCACATATCAGCACGGGCAGCTCCTGTGCTGATATCTGTGCCAGGTCACTGCGCGACTCCACAGAGACCCAATCATAAATTACACATTTCTAATTATGACCTCTCGGTGACCCCTCTGAGCGTATCACACACGTGTTACTGCAGCATACAAATAATTCCATTCAATGCATGTGAGAGGTGCGATTATACATCATGTAGTTAGTTATAATTGTATCCCCCCCCGCCCCCCCGTCCCGTTCTTTTGGTTGAAGTTTTTCTGTTGTACAACAGCTGGTGAGCAGGAGCAGCCTAATTCAACATGCATGTCTGAGTTGACCACGCACGCGAATCGACAATCACGCCATCCAAGCATTACAATAATGACGGTGATTACAACTGTTTTAATTTACCATATTGTGGAAAGAGTGAGAAGAAAGAAAGAAATCGAATAAAATCGTTTGCCACCGACACACACGAGCACAATTCAACTCGAAATCGATAAAATAATGAACATTTTATTTTAGTTTATAATTTAAATTCTATTCGTCAAACTAAGCCCCTTTGTTTAGCAATCGCCTCGAGAATGGACGAGAACATGCTTTCGACGCCATCCCCATTCAAACAGGAAGTCTCGAAGTAAGTCATTTGCTGTCGGGTCGCCCATTTCTTCGCCTCGGCCGCCGACAAAATTCGCTTAGACTTCAAGTCACTTTTGTTGCCCACGAGGTAAACAAAGGCATTGGGCGGCCCGTACTTGGATATTTCCCTCAACCACGCTTCAGCGGCGTCGAACGACGACTTATTCGTGACATCGAACACAATGAAGATGGCGTCGGTTTCGCCGTAAAGCTCGTTTCGTACGTCGAGAAATTCCGCTCCGCCCGACAAATCCCATAAGTGCACGCGAAGGTCAAGGCCGGCGACATTTTGAATTTTGAATCCATAATCAACTCCAACAGTCGGCTGGTATCCGGAGCTGAATTTACTCTCGCAGAAGTGTTTGATGAGGCAGGTTTTCCCCACGGATAAGTTCCCAAGGCCGACTAGTTTGACCCAATTAAGGGATGACGAAGCGAGAGAGACGTCACGTGGTAGATGGCCCCGTTCCCGGTCCATGTCTAAGAATAGCCGTGGACTAAACAAGGTTTAGAAAAGCAGAAAAATAGCACTGTGCTGTATAGAATGCAATTCCCGTTTGTTTGGGCTGGTTGCTATGCAAAGAGTGATCAGTATGAACTTTGACCTTCGAGAAAAGGAAACTCCGATACTGCTGCGACCGAGATTGATTCAGAGAGAGAGAGAGAGAGAGAGCGACAGACAGATCGATAACCGATCGCAATGAAGCCAATTCTTCAGGACTATCGATCAGTCTTAGATCAATCATTCTGGTGAACTTGCGAGGATTAACTTGGCTTCATATATAGATTTAGCGGATTAACAGAGCGATTAAGCTGGAAACATGGTGGTGGCAATTACCAATTATACCAACACTGAATGATTATACAGTTTAATAACGAATTGCTTAATTAAAAAAAAAAAACAAAAAAAACCTTATAAGAAGAAGAGAAAAAAATTAGTAAATGGCGACTTAATTATATGATCAGAAGGATTAAAGCCAAGAGTAGGAAAAAAAAAATTGTTCTTGTTCTTCATAAAAACCCAAGAAACAGTGAAATATATAAAACAAAGCAAAGCTACAAAAGTGTTATTCTTCACAGAGTATGAAGGACCTGATAACTTGTGATAAGGGTTCTTGGCAGGAACCACGATACACACATTTATCAGATCGATACGAAGTGATTTGAGGAACCCTGCAAAATCGATATCAATTGGCTCTTTGTGGGTTGAGTGCTTTGGGCCACTTCATCAACAGAAATCGCTTTTCAATTCCACGCAAGATTTATGAATTTCTTGGAATTTCTCCAGGAGTCTTTTCATGTGGAAGATTAAAAAAGTGCTCTTTATAATGTAAATATGTGAGCTACATTATAATAATACATAGTGGCTGGCTTACTTCATATATTTGTGAATCTAAAGTACTTTGTCAACATGTGATTGTCTGCTTGGGCAAAGCCATCTTGCAGATTAAAAGTTGGATACAATTTAAGAACTACCTGTGATTTTGATCTATAGCAACGCCTCTTGGCAAGTGCTCTATTCCATAGATATGGAGATCAGTTCTTATATCACCAGATGAGACAGTGGTATCACTGCCTGATAATAAAGAAATGGAACTTATAATGCTATGTTGGGTCATTTGCAAAATTGCCCGGTATAGAAATAAAGATTTATTTGAAATGTAATTATGAATACCTAAATATTACAGTATTGTATAAAACTGGGTAATTGTACAAAAACAATAATTAGGTTTGGATTAATATGAGTATCATTATTGGATAATCCATTTTGCGTTATCATGGTTACCACTGATAACTGCCATCGTTCCATACCAGATATGCACATAAATGTTTTACTTTATTTGGACTTTTTTAGTACAATAATTTACCTTTCTATCTATCTGTGTACTGATATGTGTAACGTTAATTAACCAGATATTTTGAAAACACACTTGTTTTAATAATGATTGATTTACACTTTATTTCCGTCTGGCTACTTTATACTTTACTTCTGTTTTAGTGATAACAATAATAATCTATAGATTTTTTGCTATATATATTCCAGATAAATTATTATTAGCATTAATTACAAACATAAAAGCACCACTATTGCCTTGTGCCATCTAACTCATAAATTCAGCCTCTTAATTGTTAATATATGTGTTTTTTAAGTGGTTTTTTTTAGTGTTTTTTTTTTTCCACACAAAGAAAGCGCAAGAAAATTTTCCATTATGGACCAATAAAAAATTATCCGATCTATTCACGTTTTGTGGCACATCCAATGGCACAGGGACTGTAGTATCCACAACCACGACCAACTCCCATTAAAAAATATTAAATTTGTCTTCTCTAGTGCAGAAGTGGGTCGATATCTATGACGTCCCATTGTGTCTGTTCAGAGCGAGTTCCCTGGCTACTCATAATCATTATTCTGAACAAAGGAACAAACGTCTCCCTTGACATTCCGCGGCAGAAAATTAATGAATCATTTGGGGAATGAACAGCGAAGTTACGTCCGCGGTAGATGAATGACATCAGGACATAATTTGTACATCAGACGCCATGTTAAACAGCAATACCCAGATCATCAAATCGTAAGGTTGGTCAACACAATCATAACGTACACAGATGCGTTATGATTACCTCGAAACACGGTGCCCCAACAACATATCTCAGCTCAACATTCCAGACCATTGAGATTGAATGAAAACCAATGACCAAAGCCACTTAAGAGATTTCAAGTTTCCACATACTTCTTGTTTGCCTCTGAGACCAAATCAACGAGCGCTCGCTATAACAGGTGCGTCAAGCGCTCCTGCCAAGAGCTCAGCATGGGGCATCGCAAGGGGATTTATGGCCGAGACACTCACTTGGTCCCATTCAACGCAGTGCATATTAGGACTCACACCGCTCATAGCAACCCACGTGGGGAGGTCATAGGTCAATTCATGCTGGTGAATGAGGACATAGGTCAATTCATGCTGGTGAATGAGCACTTAACACAGGAGCAATTAGCGATTAAATTAATACGAAGAAAGATGTGTTGAGTGGTAATATATTGACAGTGGAAGGCATGCAGAGAGATTTATCACATACGAGGCACGAATTTGCTTCATATTGAAGCCCAATTAGGATGAGACCACAATCATTGGTCGCACACTGCACAAGGAACAGGCTCACAGCCAAGCAGCGAGAAAACCCTGTGAGGCAATAATCGCATTATATAATGCCATATAATTCAAGATACCGGTAACAGAACATATCAATTACTGGAACATAATAAATAAATCAAATCTCAAGTGCCGGGTACTTGTGATAAAAAACTTAAAGCATGTGTAAACTTAAAGCATGTATTCATTGGAGAGAATTCAAGGCGTGTTCGATAGACCAAAAAACGGTTATCTGAATCAGAGCAATTAGACGGATAGGATACAAGATAAGATGTAATAATAATATTAATTGTAGCAGCTTATCACACATCTGTCAATTGATCAGCCAATGGGGTCAATCATAAGTTCAACAACCTTCAAAAAAAAAAAAAACCCTCACACAAAGTGCATGGTAATGTTATAAATTCACATCACCAGAACAATGCAACAAAACATAATGACAAACAAAAGAATTTTTGTTTTAAATCTACAAATAAAAGGGATTGGAGAGGTTAGTGGATGACCTGACCTATTTATTTGGATGGCCTGACCTATTTATTCCCCACTGCGGCAGCACGCTCTGCTGGAGCACTCGAGGTTCTGGCAGCCACTGGCCTGGTCCTCAAAAGGGCCTCCTGTGAGGTTATCGCAATAGTAGAGGTCAGAGGCCAGCAGTGCAGGACAGCGGTCAACAAAGGTGTTGAGTCCATCAGCGGTCAATCGGAAGCATCCGGAAAGATCCAGATGCGAGAGAAAAGGAAAGAATCCGGAAAGAGCCAGCGCCCTGAGGAAGGAAAAAAAAAGTAGAATATATTCTATATCTTTATTCACAAAAAGTACCAAAAATCACATTTTTACTAAGCTAGAACAAAGTCAACACACCTGATTCCGATGTCTGTGATTTGGAAGCAGCCAGAGAGGCTGAGGTACTTGATGCTCCATCTATTGCGAACGTTCTTCCTCTGGGCGTTGTTGCTTTTAGGGAGGCAGTCCTCGACCGTATCCCACTGCGCGTACCCTTCATCCTGGCCGCAGCACGTGTTGCAGACTTGTTCATTGCGGTTACGATCCATCTCAGAGAGCCTCACGTTCAGGACTTGTTCACAAAGAGCATAGAAGTCCTGGCAGAGACAGGTGTCGTCCTGCTGGATGTGTTGCAGGGGGCGGGGTTGGGCGCACGTGCGAGCCAGCGCCATGGCCAAGTGCAGGAGGACTGTGTCCGTGATGAACTTACAGCCGGATAAATCGAGATGCTGAAGCTGACTGAGACCGTCACCTCTGCTGGCACTGAGGGAGAAAGGGCAACTCACGCTCATCCCAGATCAAGTTGAAGGTATATTCAAACGATAGTTGATCAAAAGCATGCCATTCAAACACCAGTTCAACCAAAGTGAAAAAGGCTTTAGTTAATAAGTGCGGTCTTTGAGGTGAAGAAAACATAAATCCATATTGAAATTTCAAAAACCCATCCCTAATAATAAGCTAATGAACAACACCCCACAGAAAGCCAATTAGCTAGCCATCCCAATGGTTGAAATGATATGTTTCTATTGCTTGTTCCAATTTTTTTAAAGGCTTGTTCTGCGTTGGCTGAAGGAATTCCTTCAGAGACTAAAACATTGCTCACCTTTTAAAAGCAAGATCAGAGACCTTCGTGTACGACAGATCCAAGTGTCGCACGTTTGGACAACTCTTGAGTAACTTCTGTGTCTAAAAAAAAAATTGATTTTCAGAATAGCGTGGAGGTGATGACCAATGACCTACCAGACTAGTGGAGAGGCTTTTTGAGCGAGAAAGTTTGATGATTTCGACGCCAGAGCCAACCCGCGGAACCAGGTGGTGACAGACACCGTGTAAGATTTTCGCTTCATGACGCGACTAAAATTTAAACAAAGGAAAGAATTAGTTAGCAACGAAATTCATCCTTGTATGAACGCCAAGAAATCTGGACAATCAAATGGAATTTCAACATCGATAAATATTTTAAAACTAAAAAAACTAACTAATATTCACAGCTGAGCAAGAAAGAATATTATTTTAAGCATCATTGAACATGATTTTAGAAAAACAAAAATCTATATTGAAGAGGAAGTGAGGTTGTCTTCAATTACCCATGAATGGAAAACGATACATTCCAGAAGATAATACGCCTTCAGACTGACTGCCACGGTACAAGATACAGTAGTACCTGCGACTAACAAACAGTGCTGGATCTAAAAAAAGGTGTTCGTAGTTCGGGGTGTTCGTTAGTTATAGTTGGGTAAAATCAGGTCACTATGGTAACTCATGCTAGCTTTGCATCAATTCAGCAATCAATAATAATTAACAGCCATGAAGTATAATGTTTATACATAATTTATTGAATCATTTATCTTTCAATAAAATCTGTTCCGTGTAAGTTAATCTCCATCGATGAAACTGTAACTCTACTCCATCTCTTTGAAACGCGCGTCGCCTCCGAGTGTGAGACTCCGCCGCTGAGCCAGCGCTCGTAAGTCGGCATGCTCCTCGGGGGGAGCTTGCGAATAGCGAACAGGCACACAACAACAGCTCGCATGTATAATTACAGCAACCTATATACCCGCTAATCACCGTAGAACATCGTTAATAGTGTGCTGTGTGCATTTGCCATAAAATTTTATTATCTTTTAATTGAAAAAATGTAAAATTAAAATATTTTATTTCTGAGGGGGGTGTTCGTTGTTTGCGTTTCGGGGTGTTTTGCTGCTGAGGAGTGATTTCCTATTGGTTAACATGGGAGTGAGTTGCGTCCAAAGAAAATCGCTCGTTAGAGAGGACTGTTCGCTAGAGGTGTGTTCGTTAGTCACAGGTACTACTGTATGTGTTGTGTGCTGATTCATTAGTCCTGAGATAAAATTTGTGAGGTTTAAAATCTCATCCATCCTAGAAAGTTCCCCCTGTGAGCTGGCATCGACCCAGAAATGCCTGGAATTAAACCGTGTATTGGATTCAATGAATCGCTCTTTGCTGGATGTTCGACTGCTTGTAATCCCTGGCTGCACGTAACATGTCCCGCAATCTGACTTGCAAGAACATCAAAGTCCTTTGCTTCTGAGACTTTCGTGAGGAATGTTGTGTCATCAGCCATCAGCCAGGTTTCAAACCGCGAGTTGCTTCAAGTGCAAACAGTAAACAAACAATTCGCCCTCATGAATAAAACTCAAGAGTGTTCCTAATGGACATAAATTATGCAAATGAAATAGAGAACCCGTATAAAGCAGTCATAAATTATGCGTACTGACCTTGATGATTCTGGGGTCATCAGATGACTCATCCTCATCGGCATCTTCGTCCATAACTTCCTTCAGGTGGCTGCCTGCGTCCTCCGTGTTTACAGAAGTCTTCTCGTCAAATGTCCAAAGTCCTGGAGAAGAACAAGAAACTATACGTGAGATTGTTCAGTAATATAAATAAATAAATAAATAAATAAATAGATAAATAAACAAAACACTGAATAATATAAGCATTGAATAACACAAATCCATGATCACACAGTTGCATTGAATCTTATTCAAAATCCCTCATCAATATTTTCGAGGGTTCAAATTCCGTTTAATGGAAATGCAGCTGCAGGAATAAATCCAGCGAAGCAATTATTCCCCATTGCAGAAATGAAGCCAGATCAGTGCCCACACTGACCGTGTGCCCACTGTACGGGCAGAATCCTTGACCAGAGGCACGGCTCCAAACAGAACGAGTTCCATTCACGGGAAACCTGAGCCGCTCTGCAGAGGTCTTGCGGCCCCAAATAGCCAAAGATCTTCAAGGAAATCTCGGGAGGCAGGTTGCAAAACGAGGCATCAGGCTTCACCTCTTCTTCCACGTCAGACGCTGAGGTCAGAATTAGAGGTCAAATGGTCAAGGGTCAGATGAAAAAAGGGAAAAAATCACCTGAGTCTTCCCTTGAATCCTCCGAGACCCATTTCTCTAATTTGTCACTTCCATGTTCGGGAGATCTCTTGCGCATTATGTGCTGGTTAATGACATTCTGCTTCAGTTCACAGAGTTCTTCGTAAGAGAAATGCTGCAGAAGCAGAGGCTGAAAGACCTGGAAATGCAACGATTGTTCATAAGGATTAAAATAATAAAAAGACGGGGAAAAAAAAAAAAAGAAGAATTTGAATCTTCCTGTGTACTGACCTCTTCCTCTTCCTTCATGTGAGGAAGGAAGCTGTGAGTGAATGACTCCAACAACTCCTTCAGACGTCTGCCGTAGTTGATGCGATCCTGCTCCGTCTTCTTCTGGAATCCATCCTTGATGAAACCAAGCATGTCCAATAAGACATTGTCCTGCGCAAGAGAACAGAAATTGAGAAGAAAAAAAAAAAACCATCTTTTTAAAGAGAACAAGTTCTGTAAATAGTAAGAACATAATAAATATTAAATTTTTACCAGTCACAGAAAAAAAAAGAAAGAAAAAAAAAAAAGGATGGTTCAATGGAAACCTGAGGATTTTTGTATTGACTATAAAAAAAAGTATAAATAAATTGAAAAAAAAGAGAAGACATTTCCACTCATTTGTCTTGTGACTCGGCTTTTTTTCCCAAACGTAACACCCCAGAGCTGAATGACCTTCACCTTATGACAGTTGCAGACGGCTGAGTCCTGGATCGAAAGGCGTTTCAGTTTGGCCTTCAGGCGGCGCATGATGAAGCGGTTCTCGATCTGTTCGTGGGTTTTGAACTCCACAAACGTCCGATACAAACTCTCAAGCAAGAGCTGATGATCAACATCATTGGAGAAATTGGTGGTCCTCAGCTGAAACGAAATCAAAGGGGGCAAAGTTCAATGAAATTCTGATTTTTCAATTGATCATTAATGTCAGTCAGACCTTGTTTATTCAGTATCCCTGGTTACCATGGAAACTCCCATTTGAACAACATGTCCAGACGAAATAAAAATGTCAAACAGTCTGAGAAATACTGAATTATTATCATAATATGAAGTTTTCTAAGCATGTTTCAGATCCTTTTACAGCACAAGTTTATATAAAGTTATAAACTAATAAAAACAAAACATTAAGAACTTCAAAGCAAGCTCAAATCTTCAATTGATAATTGAAGTATTTGACTACCACAGTATAAAACAGCTAAGGAGTCAGCATAACAGACAGGTCAAGTGGACAAAGGTCAAAGGTGAACTAGGGACTGAAAGGGCAACCAGCATCAGTGTAACTAAGGCTGACATACTGTACAAGTACATATTCTACAGGACCATTCATGAATGTGAAGTTACAAGCCAACAGCACTTGGAGAAGTCAAGTGATCAGAAGAAATGCCATTCAATTGGAAGCAAGTGGCCTAAGGTGTATGCGGCGTGCTTTCTGTCATGTTTCAGTAAGCAGCTATAACAGGAAATTTCTACTAACTGCAATATTCGGGGTTTTATTTTTTTTATTCGATGGTATCTAATTTTCGCGGTCCATCGTGACCGCGAATATAGCAAAAATTTCATGCTGCAAAAATTTCAAATACATAAACATTATGCAGTATATATTTTCTGGTCTAATTTTTGTGGAATTCAAATTTTGTAGTATTTCCTATTTGAGTAATTAACAGAATTCTTGATAGTCTGGAATAGTTTGGAATGCATGGAATTCCATTCATTCCATGAGCCATACCAATATGTGTACCTGTTCAATTTCCAGTAGGGTCTGATTAATCACAGGTGTGTAAATTTCTGGAAACCTCAAATCATTTGCCCAGCCCAAAACATGTTGCCCATTACAGATCCCTTGTACGGCAACAAGAGAACAGCAAGATGAGCAGAGAGCGCGTGCCCTAAACTGAACGATGGACGAGGTCTACTCAAGTATTTAGGGCAGTTCATGGTGTCTGGTGAATGGGGCAGTAGCCTGAGTCAGTGATTGCAGTGAGGGTCAGTCACCCAATGGAGACTTTCAGATTTAACTTCACTCATCAGCTCATGCTGATGATGATCACATCACAAACACTGGAGCAGATGAAGAATCTGGGTAAACAGGTGAACTCAGTGAGTTAGTCAACACCGACTGTCACTCTCACTGTGACTCTGAACAGTGAATAGAATATACTATATAATATATATGGCTGTGGTTATTCGTACGTTACCGTACGAATGGTTTCCAGCGCTATTCGTACGTTTTTCTCGGATATGAGACGATCTCGCGAGAGGTTGAATCAAGAATGAGAGTTACTCGATTTGAAAGAGAAAGACCTCCAACTCATTCCTCTATTACTCCACTTAATGACATTGTGAGTAATTATTGAAAGTTACACACTTAACTAACTAATTAAAATGATTCATTTTCAGCTGATTGACGAACAACAGCGTTCAACATTCTCTGATTGAGGTGATCTCAAGCTGACATACTACAATCATTGTATTACGTACTACGTACAGACTACAGGTAGTCACCCAGGGGAATCAAACCCCTTACCTGTTTACCAGCTTACCCTTAGATTCAAAATCCAGCTGTTCGATGAGATGCATCCTGTTTCTGCAGAAACTTGCCAATACTCAACTCACACTAGTATTGTTTCCAATGTACCATTTAATTCACCTTCTCTTGCTTCCTATTAATTATGCTAACACAGATTTGGTATCCTATCAATGCTCTAATCTGGTTCACCTAAATGCATTTAAACTAACAAATAAATTTCTTTGTTTATTTTGTCATTCTCGTCTTTCAATATTTAAGATCAGAATCTCATACGTTCTTTAATCAAGTGTTAAATTACCATACTAGTATTGGTTTTGTATTCATTTGGCTTCTGAGTAGTGAAACCTGTATCGCATAATCACAAGCGAGACTAATTATATTATGGTGTTATATACGTGGGGAGACAGTGTACACAATGCTTGGAATAATTACATCAAAATGCAAGGTACACCAGCCATCATCAGCATGCGAAATATATGCACATACGTTATGTAATATATCTTCAAGTCGCCAAGGATGTAAAGTTTGTAAAAGAATACATTGGCATTTGCATTATAAGAATATATCAAGTTTTGCAAATTCGATATTGCTTTAATTATAATAATAGCCGCATGTTAATTCACGTAGACCGATTTAAATTTAACTCAAGTTTCCTGCGCTATTCGTACGTTATTCTCGAGTGTTGCTAAAAACCTCCCGAAACTTATTTGGTCTGTAAGTTTTGGATGGTTTTTAGCAACACCCGAAAATAACATACGAATAGCGCTGGAAAGCATTCGTACGGTAACGTACGAATAACCACAGCCAATATTATATTAGTAATATAAGTATATAGAATAGATCATTTTAGATCAATAAAATGATCAATATATAGAATAGATCAATTTAGATGCAAGTGGTGAGTACCAGGGACAACTGATGACAGTGACACTCGAGGACTCAGGCTCCCAAACGCACTCTGTCAGCATCAGGTGGTGACACCGAGAGTCACAAGTCTCAGTGACTACTGACTACTGTCTGACTACTCAAGAGATTGAAGAGAGTAGAAGAGATTCAAGAGTCAGACTCTGAGATAGACGCAGAGACGTTTCCCAACTCTGAGACTCACTGAGAGTGACTGAGCGAGTGTGATTGGCCACTTCAAGGGAGTTGTCTCAGGCTTTAACCGGAATAAATGCGAAGATGATATGTGGATCAAAACATACAACGATTCCTACTACAAACCATTTGTGAATATTCGTCGACGAGGGCCTTCATTCGTGAATGAGGCACCGAAAATACATCAACTTCTTCGGGCACATAGGGAGCCATTTTGGACGATAAGTGTTAATGACACGTAAAAGAATCGTGCGATTAAAAATAGGTGTTACTTACACGAATATGCGTTATGATTACAAAGAATTCCGAAAAATGTAAACGCGCGATTTTTTGTTTAATTTGGTATTTAGCTGCCTGATCGTTGACATCAGATGTCTTTTAACCCTGGAAAATGACACAATCCTATTTGATTTGTTTTAATTTTACGATTAATATTTGATTTTGAGTTTGTTGAGCGCATTTAGCTGTTAATACCCTTATTATCGCCCATCACAACGATTGTTTATGTTGGTCATTTTCTATCAAGCTATGTGCTGTGTTGTAAATGAGTCTGTTTAAAAGCTTTGAGGTCAGCGTATAGATTGCTATAATTGTTGACACTTTCCTTGAGTACAGTTCCAACAAACTTGAGACTAGAAACACAATTGTAGCACACGCTTGTGACGCTCTGACTGGTACTACTAGTTCTTAAGCCCACAAGTGTGCCTGAAATATCCGTTTGCATAAATGAACTACATTACAGGCACATATCGGATCTATTTAGAGCGTGCTCGTTGAGAGCCATTGCAAGCATTGCACACCTAGGAATACACTCAATAGAACCGTTATATAATTAGTTTAAACATTGCACCTCTTACGAACGATTTATCCGAGCGATCGAGGCTACAAATAAGAAAATGCGATTTTTTTTCAAAAGGATGACGCTTCAGCTAATTTCGCCATTTTGTGTTTATATCACATGATCACGTCATGTGACTTCTTCAACAACAATAAGACATGGTCGCACATGTGTCTGTTTATCAATAATGAAATACGTTCGCAAGCACATTAAATCATTGTCACCAGAGTCTAATGTAAACTTTAAAGGTAACGATGAGAGAGAAGCCAATTCAGCGCTATGTTATCTGCCTGTCGCCGATTGTGAAGTTGATGACGGCAAAAACGTAGGAAAACATCCAGCATGTTCAGCTTCGCCCAGAATCATAACGGTCATAATGTTTACGACATCTATGGTCATAACGTTAGGTGCCCAGGAAACGTGCTATTGTTTACATCTTCTGTGCATGCTCACAACACCGGAAACTCACAACCCGAGCGCTCTCGGCAGGCGATGTTATTATTGCCAACTTTATTGTGTTTTAAGTAACTTGAACTCTTGTTACATCATCAGGTATTGGTAACACATAAGTTGTACCCATTTCGGCCATCTCCAGTCATTCAATTCGACGATCCCCTCTCAATAATAAACCACAATGTCTGCTATTGGGGCGACAATGCCAAACTGTAACTGATAATCAGATCAGTTACACTTGTGGAATTAACTAGTTCTGTGTCAGCCTCACCAGGGCCGTAGCCACCAGACTTGAAAGTAGACGGGGCAAGTGGGGACTCATCCATGGGAAGTCGCAGGCTGTCCTGGAATCCTTTTGGCGTTGAAGTCTAAAGGGAAATGCTATTTGAACGTTTTTAAATGTCTCATGCCATAATTAGGTCTGACAAAAATGCAGTTCACAGATGTTGCTTGTGTTTATAATAGATAACAATTCATGACTGGATGGAGAAAAATGCTAAAAGCAATGTTTGTGTTGCTATTATTATTGTGTCACTTATTATTTTCTCCTATCGATTGCAGTGTTTTCAACATCGTCTCCAAATATGAATTAGCTGGAAGTTTGGTGCTCTTAAATTGCTCCACAATCATAAATGTAACATCTCTGGCTTTGCTTCTTGGAATATTTCTTTTATGATTTTCTTAGAAGCATATTGATGTAAGTAAACAGTAATTTCTTTGGAATGTTGCATATATCTAATATTTTCATATTTTAAAAGAATACTTATTTCTAAGAATTGAGGAATAATTTAAAATCCATTCCCAACCCAGTGAAGCAAACATCAATGCACGCAAGCACTGGTTGCTCCAGCTGCTTCAGTTTCCGTGCATTTTGGTTTGTATAGCGATGTTTCATTAGCATATATTTATTACAATCCAATCAAATCACCCCAATTTTTCTTCTGTGTAAAAATAATTTTCTGAATTTTTCTCTTCTCTACATAATACTCGGAAAAAAGCTGCTCAAATATTATTTAGAGCCGTTATGGTAAGCGGGATTTCGTCGCTAAGAAGTGTAATACGAGCATTATTCTCAGACACCCGGCTCAATGTGTACATTTTTTTAATCACCTTCCTTGCTCTTTTTTTCTTATAACGATGTGATCATTTTCATCTCTAAAGCTGATTTAATTTGCACAGACACCATTCTGAATAAATATGAAAGAAGATGGCATCATAAATTAATGACTATACATTACATGTATATTGCAAATTGAGACACTAATTAGTGTGGCTCTTATTCCATTTGTTTTACCTCATACATGTAACCTATAGCATATGTGTTGATAACTTGAAAATACTCATATATGTGTCACTTACTCGTCAGCCACTGTCCCACTGGACCTTTAGCGCCCTCCTTCTGTCTTTTGCTGCGGATGCTGCTGCAGCCTTCCCCTCTCTCTGTCCCGGATGTTGTCGGGACATTCGATTCGACGTCTTCCTCTTTTCTTCCTGCCTGGTGCCTCTCCCTCTGTGGTCGCCAACACCAGGCTTCCTCCTCTTCTCTTCCACTCGCTTCCTCTTTCTCACTTTGGCAAGTAGACCCTATCTCTCGGGGATGTCTATTTCTTCACGGAAGGGAGAGGTTCTTTAGTCAGAGGCTTCCCTTAATTGTGGCTTTATAATCTCAAAAAGGACATGTATGTGATTATCAGTCTTCAAGAAGGAAGATTGACCCAAGAGACAAATCCGTGTTCTCCACCTGGGGTTACAGGAACCTCCTCATCTTGCATCACCACCTATCTATAATATTTATGACCTACTTCTCAGGTTCTACGAAATTGTCACCCATCCTAATTTCATGTCAAATTACAGCTTCTCTTAAGCATTACATTTTGTGGGATTTAGTTAGCGTGCAAGCATTTTTCACCATTATTTCAATATAGTTTTTATAGCTTCAATGATTTGATACATTGGGTAGAAGGGAAATTATAATTAAAACCCACATGGAACTGAACATTATGCCAATGGAAATTTAGTTTTTCTCCATTTCAGAAATGAGTTTGTTCTTTGAAAATGGAGCAATATAAGATACTTGGCCGCATTGGCGAAGGTGCTCACGGCATTGTGTCCAAAGCGAAGCACATCGAGGTCAGTCACAGATCAGCGCATCTTCTGCTAAATCAGCAAATTGTTTTGTCATCATTTTACGCTTATGCTGTTTTGTTTGTTTATTTCAGAGTGGAGAGGTCGTAGCGTTAAAGAAAGTTCCTCTTCGGAAACTTGAGGATGGCATTCCAAACACTGCTCTAAGGTTTGTTTCATAGATTAATTCACACGTACAATGCGTATCATTACTATTTCATTTCATTTCATTTATTACATTTAAAACGCATTTTCAGCAATATCAAAGAACATTCAAATGCGCTGTACAAACAGAGGTAAAAAGGAAAATCATTAAATACTAGAAAATGCAATGTTAAAATAGTAAGTCTTAAGTTGGGCTTTAAAAGCATCAAGCGATTGCTGGTTCTGTAGGTTGGAAGGTAATCGGTTCCAAAGGATGGGTGCTTGATGGGCGAATGTTCAATGTACTATGTCAACTTTGAACTTTGAATTGCTGCTCCACTTTTAGCTAATACCCTCGGTAAGCACCTTTCCTCGAAAATCCAAAAGTATCCCTGAAAAATATCTTCTTCAACCTCTAAAATCAAAATTAATTATTTATTATTTATTTATTATTTATTTATTTCTATTTTATTCACAGGGAAATCAAAGCCTTACAAGAAATAGAAGAAAATGAAAACGTAAGTGTTCTTATTATGCGATCGTGGCATCTCAAAATATTCAAAGTAAACTGAGCGATATATCTACGCCTTTAGTTACCTGTTTGGCTCAGTGGTAGACTTTCAATCGAAGGGTTCGACTCTCCTGGGTGACTACATACCAACGTACAGTCTCTTAGGGCGGGACTTAAAATGGGGACCTTATAACCAAAGTAATAAATATTTGTGATTTATGGACAGCTACTTTGAACACTTCAGTGGATATTGCGCTATACAAAATGAATTATTTAATATTAAGCAGCCGTGAAGCCAGCACTGGATGCTATCTCAACAGCGGACGGAGGGTGTGGGAATTTTATATTAGAAAGAAAACAATATTAATAATGATCACGCTAAGCAAAATGGATGACTGCTGACAGCTGGTTACCCTATAAGCATGATTGATATTGTTCCGTCACAAGGGGTAGATATCACTCAGTTTACTTGGGAATGCACTGTAAATTTGAAATCAAGTTTCATGGTGATTCCCCTCATGCAAATATAAAATGAATGGGGCACACTGTAATTTTAAATAAAGCTTTATTGAGATTCCAACAATGCAGACTGAAAATAATGGCAGATTGAACATTGTGAATAATATGAAATGCTTAAGCTCTTAAGCTCCACAAAAATAATATGTTATAAATATCATTTTATTACAAATCCACTTTGTATTTCACAATTTTTCTTTTCTTTTTTTTTTTGCATGCATGTACAGTCAGTTCTCATTAATCTGAGTTTTATTAATCCGACTCCCTTAATAATCTGACTCAATGCTCTGGGACGGATCTGTCACAATGCTATTTGGACTTATTAATCCGATTCCCTTAAATTCTGACTCTGACTTCAATTTTTGACGACCAAATTACAGTTTCCCTTGATATCCGCTGTGATCTGTTGATTGTCAGACTACAGTGAGTGATTGAGTGATTGGGGTTTTACGGCTCCACCCAACCCGTTCGGGTGATACGGGCGCCAGGATTGTCAGACTACAAAAATCATGATCGTTCAAAGGTTATTTTCAAGAAGAAAAGGTTGGTTTGTGTTATATACATTAAAGACAACAGCCTGCTCTGATAATACTTTCGTTAAAACATCTCTTCTTTGTCTGCCTGTTTGAGGGGCTTCTTTTATGAGTCAAAGAAGCGATTTGATTATTATTTTATTTTTTATTTTTTAATTCTTATTTAACCTCAGAATCCTGAAGCGACTAAGGCTTATGTGGTCCGAGGAGGTAAGCAGGAGTTAAGTGCCTTACCCAAGGACACAAGGTTGGTGGCTGGCTTCGAACCTCCAGTGGCCAGCGCCAAGCCATTTCGAGGCGAGCACGCTAACCACTCGGCCACCACCTCCCCAGCCGAGGCAAATTTGTTAATCCTATTCCCTCGTTTATCCGTGTTACCTGCTAGTATCACAGGAGCGAATCTGGTCGGATTAATGAGGATCGACTGTATTTGTTCCTTTTACTTCATCTTTCAATTTTTAATTATTATTTCTAACATTTGTCGTATGAATAATAATTGTTCTCCCGAAAGAATGAATATTTATGCGTTTGCCAATAGCTAGTGTATTTTTTTAACTTAGGAAGAAGGATAAGAATAATCTGACATATGGGCGTATGTATAATTTGATATACTTTGATATGTGATTGCAGCAGAATGTACCTGATTTGTGTGTTTATTGTTCTTTGCGCCAAGTTTGTCCAATTTGAGAGTTAAAACGAGTTGTAGGACTGCAACTGTGAAGCAAGCTCAGAGGGGGAGGGGGGGGGTCCTGTTTTTCATCGATTTATGATGAATGATGAAGAATATTGAGGCATGTTACAAAAGTGTACATGTAATGTACATGTACCCGGTACATCAACATTACAGTCTCCTATAGGTAGGGACTTGAAATCGGGACCTTACAACCAAGGAATTAAATATTCGTGATTTATGGCCAGTGCTTTGAGCACATCGGTGGTTATTACACTATAAGAAAAAAAAAAAAAAAAAAAAAAAATATTAATAATTCTGTGTGTGAAAAAAAATGGGGAAAGTTATGAAAATATTCATTTTGTTAGGAAATTTGATTAAAATTTTATTTTATTTTATTAGCTTTTTATTTACTTGGGGTGCAAGCAAAGATACAGCCCCGGTTCACACCGCCCCGGTTCGCACCGCCCTTGCCACTGATACTAAAATCAAATCTATTATCTGTTACAGTAATAGGATTGAAAAAAAAAAAAAAATGTCTATTTTCAATTTCAATTTTCAATTTCAATTTTTAATTTTCAATTTTAAGTTTCGATTTCATTTTTCAATTTCAATTTATTCTTCATGGCAGATTGTGAAATTGAGAGACGTCTTTCCTCACGGCACTGGGTTCGTTTTGGTGTTTGACTTCATGCTCTCTGATTTGTCAGAAATTATTCGCAACACGGAACGACCTTTGACTGAAGGTCAAATAAAGAGTTACATGTTGATGTTGCTCAAAGGAGTCACCTTCATGCACGAAAACAACATCATGCACCGTGTAAGTCATCTCTTGAGTCATATTTAAGTCATATTTGAGTCTCCTTTGGTGATTCATTATAGCGGCATGTTGTAATTCTGGCCCTTATTTAAATCATTTTATTTTCCTTTTTTTCAATTTTTATCATCTCCTTTTTTAATTTTAATGCTGAGTGTGACCTACATTAATTTGCTACGTGGCTGTTACTATGGTTACAGAGGTTATCCATGAGATCTCACGGCCCACTCTGGTACTAGTAGTGGGAATGTATCACGCGATTGGGCTGTTAATTGTTCCCTTGAGACGGCTAAGAGGGAGAATCATGCCGTTTCCTTCTGAATCTGTAATTCTGTCCTCAGGATCTGAAACCCGCCAACCTTCTGATCAGTTCAACTGGACATTTGAAGATCGCAGATTTCGGTTTGGCGAGAGTTTTCCAGAACACTGGAAACCGGTTGTACAGCCACCAAGTAGCCACCAGGTGGGTCAAGGGTCACATGAATATTCATGAGGGTGTTTGTAATATTTTCTCAGATGGTACAGGGCGCCTGAATTGCTGTACGGAGCCAGGAAGTACGATGAAGGCGTTGACCTCTGGTAAGTGCATTTGAAGAAGAAGAATAATATTTTGAAAATCTCGGTTTTATTTCCCATCAAAGATATCATTAAATAAAAGCATCCCGGCAATATAGTGAAAAATCATACAAATTTAGACAAATAGCCAATTTTGTTTTTATATATTTATAATAGAATCGAAAGTAAAAATAGAATCTGTTAGAATCTGACAACTATTAGCAGGATACAAAGAAATCACATGGAAAAGAAATTTCATGCACTCAGGAAAAGAAATACAATATCTCACGCCATTTTTGTGAGTCTGAGCATTGAGTACATATCTTATGCTTTAAGCACATTCAATTGCAAATATTTGGACTGAAATAAATAGAAATACTAAATTAATTTGAGTTGATCGTTGGATAATCAGTGTAATGGCTATGATGTGCACATTGAAAGCAATTTACAATACAAAAAAAAGTCTCATTAAAAAATAAAAAGTATGTCAACTCAAAAAAGTTTTCTTGAAAATACTTAAGCATGAATATCAGTGACCACATAACAGTAATGAAAAAAAATTAAAAAAAAGCTGAATCTCACGAGATATATTTGTACATTTTGGTCATTGGTTTGGAAATTGTAAATTTGTTGTAATAATCTGATCACGGCACTTGAATCAGAACGGAGAATAAAATCAATCAGCTTTATACGCTCACGTAAAGATAGCAGAAAGCCAAGCAGCTGAGATCATAATTAATACTTGAATTGGGAATTTAGAGAAGCGAAAAAAAAAAAAAAAGACAGTAATTGCATATTAATTTGATGAACGAGGATTATTTTAACAGCACTCGATACAGAGCAGAATTAACAGAAAAATTAACAAGAAAAAAAATTTGATAATTAATTATTTTTACTAATTAGTGTAGTTTTGTTTGATATGGATTTGTATTTTGTAATAAGGTGACAGGGAGTTAATTATGATTCAGCAATTTTAGCCGTTCCATTCCTAACCAATGAGATTTTGCTTCCATGACTTTTCTTAAATGCAGGGTGACCCGTGGAATTTTTCGCGCCTGGTTGCTTGACCTCCTTGCGATAATTCCCGACATGAAGTTCATTAGTTTGTAGCATGCGGTTTTTATCAAAATCAATCTCATCTTTTGATTGTAGATTTTTTTCCAGTGGTTTTTCCATATGAAATTTTGATTGCACGCTCTCTTCACCAACCACTTGCGACTTCTGAGCCACCCCAGCCGTGAAATTCCGCACAGAAATCGGGAGATTGCCACTCGGTGCATCTCTCAATTTGGTGCGCTCACCTTGCTTGTACTGGTCAAACGGTCGGCGAATCGCAGCGGGGAAATCCACCAGGCCAGGGTCACTGCGCGGCACGTAAGTGTCCGGGTGACACAACGCCCCGATGGCGTTCTCAACGAGCAGCTCAATGACCGCAGGAGGAACCCGCGTGAACTGGTTCGGTTCCTCGTTTTCAGGGTCCTCGTTGACCCAGCGCTGGTAGTAGAGACTCCGCCAGTTGGCGATGGCACTGAAGTGGTCATTGGAGACTGACCAGTAGCTGGGCAGCAGTTCAATGAGGGAAGCGTGTTTGGGCAGAAAGAGGGCGTGCGTCAGACCAGCGCCGTGCATCCCGATCGTGATGTCGCTCGACGAGATGAAGCGCAGTTGCTGCTGCATGCCAAACAGATCAATCTGAATGCCCGTGACGTGGAAATTGCGGTACTTGCGTTGTATGACCTCCAGGATCTCGCGTTCATTCTGCACTTTGCGTGAGACAGTCCCGGCTGGATTCCTCGGATGTGCCACGTAATCCCTGCGCCAGACGAACAGCACTTTGAGGGCGTTGCAGTTGAGGCGGTGCCGGTCTCTGATCTGGAACGAACTCAGGAAGAACGAGCGGAATTCTTCAACTAACGGCAGATCGAGGGCGTAGTGCCGCATCATGGGGCTGTTGTAGCCAATCAGCCCCCAGGCCAGCTCAGTGAACAGGGTTCGTGGAGGAAGGTAGCTTATTCTCGTAACCGAATTAAAAAGCACAGGCCACACAGGATCGAGAACACCACGCGGATGAGCATCCATGATCAAGATGTTGGTGTCAGCTTGCGTTTTATTGAAGAACTGCATGAGTAAGAAGGCGTTGTACCAATCCGTCATCGTGTGATAGATATTGGCGTATTCGTAGCGCGTGATAGCAATTGTGAAGTGATTCTGTGTCATGTGGAAGTATTTGTTGGCATTCTTAGTCTGCAGTGCCATCAGATATTTATTCAGATGATTCTCCCCTTCGAAGAAATACTCTGGCCTCCGTGAGCATTCCATCTGGAAGAAGCCCATGTCAAACCTCATGTACTCCATCTCCTCTGCCTGGTTCAGCACGTCTTCCAGGAATTCTCCCCCTTTCCGCTCCGAGTGACAGTTGGCCTTATCGACCAAAACATTCTTCAAAACCGCGATTTCATTCATGTAACCCACAAATTTCCCATCACAGAATCTTTCCGCGCGCTCTTTCCACATGATGAACTCGTCTGGCGGTCTTTGCTTATCGTAGAACAGCCCCTCATACCTCCCGGGCTTCACCTTCACCTTGCGGTGCTGTTTCTTCTTGTTTCCCGAAGAATTTGTGACGACGTAAATTTTATCCAACCAGGGTTTCACTAAAAGTGGGTCAGTCTCGTAATCTTTGGTAAGATTTGCTTTGAAGAGCAGAGCGTTCTGTTTGTTTGCGTCTAAGTACGTCTGCACTAAATCCTTCATTGCGCCGTCGTGAGCCACAGGCGGAAGGAGACCCTCGTTGGGTTGCCAGTCGTCTGCACTCCATTCCTCACGGTGCTTCTGCACTTTCCCGTTGGCGTACTGGATTCGCAGTCGTCCCTCGGCTGTGTATTCAAAATGGCCATCGTGTCCTAGCAACAGAATCACCATGGCAACTAAACAGACGACAAACAGCAGCGGTACAAAGAGTTTGGTTTTCCAGCACACTTTGTAGAGGAAGCGATGTAGCGCCATGCTGTGTTTCATCGCTTCTCAACTCCTCTCTTCTGCATCCTCTGCAAACAAAAAAACATTAAATCTCGTTACAACCATGTGCACTACTCAGAACTCCTCATGAATGCGAACAAAAAGATTGTGGAAAATATAGCATCTGGCTGAGAGGGAACACCTTCATTGATCATTTGGCATAATTAATATATTAAAAAAATGCAACTGAATCACTTAAAATGACACACAGCTTATGGCTATTTCAGTCCCACCCCGTTAATCCGGCTTCCTCAGTTCCCATGGCAACAGCTGGATAAATGAAAAAGCTGGATTGTACAACTGTTTTATACAAGAAAGATTGGTCATCTAGTTGTGCATACTGTACCTAACAAATATGATATGACGTGCTTCGTGCAGCCGTTCCAAAACAGAGGGAGACGTGAAGCAAAGATAACGAATGATTTACTTCACTCAATTAGAGATACCTGGTTCCAGGAATCCACCATTAATATTCATGTGACAGCTTGAGAGGAAATAATTATGATTCAGTTGGAGCGCTATCTCCCTGCAAAATCTGTTTGATCAATCAACAATTGAATGTAAATAGATAATAATTGTTTGAAAAATAATCATTATTCATATTAAAGTGTTCAATAACATACTTTTCAAAGCACATAAAAAAAAAGCCACTATATAAAATATTGTTCAATTGACTTTTAATATTGTCTCCAAACATTGGTCGTAATACATGTAATAGCACAGGTAGAAAAACACAGCGACTGATACTGCAATGCCATTCATGACTATGTACTAGTATCAAAGACCTAATATGTAAGCCTTTCTAGTGTAGGTCTTTGCTAGTGTGTAGGTATGTAGTATGTAGTACCTGTGTGTGCGTGGGATTTTGGGGGTCCATACCATTTACCGTATTGTCTTGGTTATACGCGCAGAGGCTGAGAGCATGTCACTTTCACTGTACGTAGACGCGCATTCCACAAAAATCCCTTGTAAACCCGGGGAAGCATGTCGGCGCGTGACCCATTTTTAAGTCATGCTTAAAACAACAGGCTGCATAGCTAGAAGAACATGCATAGTGTCAGTTCAATTAAAGATAGCCCTACTCTATGCTTGGTACATTTATTCTGTTTGCAGCATTTGAGATTGAGTGACACCAGCCATTAAAGGGATGGGGAACTGAATTTTAAATGATGTTCTACTGACTCATAGCACCAATTGATAGCATTCCATGCCAAGAACACCATGCCTGGATGCAAGCGTAAGGAAATAATGCATTCCGAATATCGGGGTTACCATTGCGCCTATGGGAGAATGGCTTCCATTGCGAAGTATAGGAGGCAAACGTCAGATGGGGGCTTGCCGTGATTGGTCCCGTTCCCGTCAGTATTGCGCATGCGTGATGCACTCTGGCTGACCTTTTTCTGTTTCAAGATGAGAAACCATGATAGGTGTCCTAGAAAATCGCTTGTTAAAATAAGGAAAATAGCGAAAAATATTTTTTTTTCACGCCTGGCTGGTGGCAAAATGATTATTCTATCTATTTCCGAAAATAAAATAAAATATCCAGGGGTTTAGTCGCAGGACACGCTGATATGACGAGGCCCATTGTAAAAGATGGGGGAACTCGGTGTTTCATGACAGCCTCTGACGTCACGCCTAATTAGCAATATATCTCACGCGAAATCGTTAGCGATGATATTCCTTGTGTGGGCCAGGCATAGGAATCATTTTTGGTGCATCAAATAACGACTCAAAGTCCATTTTTAACTAGTTCTCCCTCCCTTTAATACCATTGCTCACAAGAAACGACCAACATAATATGGTTTGTGTGGCTGTGCATGGCTGTGTGCATGGCTGTGCATGCTCTGATTTAAGGCTGCACAATGCGCATGGATTACGTTCTCTTACACTGCTAATTGATTTAATGTTCATCTGCGTTTGAAGCAGCCTCACAAACATGATAAAGTTCAAGTCTTAGTTTGTACATTCCCAAAGCACGGTTGCTGATATAGTATACAATGTAGCGCATTGCGTCTTATGGACTGATAATCTTCACTCCTGCAGTTGGGGGAAACAAATTATTGCACTGATAAGGAGTTTGACTCGTGAAATCAAAAAGCAGCCAGCCGTCTGTGTATAACATACCTTTTATAATTTTTCCTGAATGGAGTCAAAACAACTTGTTCAAAACTGAGATTGCTGACACTATCTGTAACAGCCAGCACAGAGCTTGCTACTATAAATACCTTGGCGCTGGTGGGCGTGTACATAAATTATTCAATTTCTGGCTTGAAAAAGGTTGGATGTGCGTTTAACTAGGAGGGTGCTTATAACCAAGACAATACGGTATTATCAGAAGATCGAATGATTCACAAAATGTTGCGATTTCTACCTTTCGTTGAATCAGCCTGGAAACCGAGTTATATTATAGCTTTTATATAATATTCTTTCAAAAGAAAAATCCAAATCAAAACAGCTTTTGAGTTGAGAATCTCAAATGATGAAGGGTGTTTCATCATATAACGCAACCCTTCATGGCTTTTCACTAGTAGCAAAGAATTTGCAGAAAATGATTTGGTCTCCAAATTCTTTGCTAGTTGATATTTATTTCGATGATTTATTCATTGTTCAGGATTACTTACTTAATCATATTAAACATGTCAGTAGGAAAGAAATATATCAAAATATTGTAAATAATAATTAAATTGATTCATAAATTGATTATTGAGGTAATTTATACATGTGTACGTAAAATCCATAATTTTAGATTAATGACATAATTATCACTCAAATACACAAGTTTTCAAAGTCACAGATGTTTACAAATAGTCATAAACTAACAATAAAGTCACCAAATGAAATAAATCGATTACATGGTATTTGTTAGGAGGAAATCTTATTTCTACTCTTTCTTTTGTAAAGTTGCTCAAGTGAATTGCATATTACTTGCAATGCTTTTGTTTTGGTGTGGAATTATATTTTTTAAAGCTTTATGGAATCGGGTTTTTCCATAATTAGATCTCTTGATTGTGTTGCTAGATGACAAAACCTTCTCGTACCATTGTGAATTGGTTATGTAGTCCAGCTTTTGATCCATCTGTTTCCATGGGAACCAAGGGGGCACAGTAACTCATACAGTTTCGCCAATCATCGATATTAAACATGATCAATGGGATTGTCGTTCAGTGATCGCCGTGATTGCGCAATCAGTGAAGCTGCGTATGCTGTGAAATCTGTTTTCATTTGCTCAACCGCCTTCACGTGGAGCCCAGGAAGGCGTAATCGCTCTCACTGTGTAGTATCGTTTCTAGTCTCTGTTGCCAATCGCCCAGATGGCTGCATCAATGTTGCTATTTGCTGCACTGTTTCAACAGGCGGATGTAAGAATACTTAATTCACTTGGTGAAAGGAGGAGTATAATGTGGACCCTTTTGCTTTGCGGTGTCACATACGGACTAATCAACAAACTGCCTTTGATCCAGATCCCCAGTAATTCAGCCACCAATTGTAAAAAAACGAACAAGAAGCTAAGGCCCTTGAGGCCCGTAATAATAATAATTTTAATTTCAAAGTCTTGAATCACTGGCACCTGTCTCAGATTTCACAATACTTTCCCTGGTTATATGACCCCCAAGTAGGCCCTCAGAGAGCTATGATCACAAGCGGACCAGGTACCACAATTCAACACTATGCAATGCAAATTGACACGGGCAAGTTGCCCGACCGGAAATCGAACCCACGACCCTCTGCGCGCTAGGCGAGCGTGCTACCACTGAGTTACTCCCCGCTATCTTATTTCAATATTTGCGAATAATTGTGTTTGCTAAAAACTTTGCTTAGTGGTAAGTTAAGACTCAAGACTCAATTACAAGCAATAATGTCTTCATCAATGTACTCCCTCAGAATATATATACTGTACTAATTTCATGACATAATGACTAAATGACTGAGAATGAGCGAGTCTCATTTCAGTCATTAAATTATGATCAATGATGATGAGTTTCAAGTCAAGTCTGCAAGAGGGTCTACCTAAACACTTCAAACCCCGGATCATGTGACTATGTTGTATTTAAAACCCGATTGAATAGTCGATCTATTAACCCGATATTATGCCTGATATTATAGCTTTATCTTGGTTGAAGCCAACCTCAGGGATTATCATGCGTTGTGATAACCATTAAAATATGATTTATCCGTTTCGTCGGTTCCTCCGAGTCTGTCACGAACCACGTGAGGCATTTTTCACTCTAATACGATGTATGATCGTCCTGGAAGCAGGTTTCTAATAGTATTAAGCTATTTTCAGGGCTCGAAATAAGAGAAAAAGTTTACTCGCCACATGGCGAGTAAACAGGGAATTTTTACTCGCCAAAATATATTTTTACTCGCCAGAAATTCTGACGAAAAACCTAGCATAAAACACTATTTTATATATGTAGATTCTCAATACATACTAGGTCACATTCTCAACCAATTTTAATTTAGGTCGATCGTATGGGACAATGCACTGGCGCATAGCGCACCTTCATCTAATTAGCAATGCAATAATAATGCATCAAAAGCATTCAGTACTCTCACTAGAAAAGTGTGTTTCCCTCTACTGGGTTATGCTGGCATGTTGTAATGGCCACGTGTAGACCGCTGCCAGACTAAGTAGTGAGCAGTGAACCTCACAGTAAAGTCTAGCCATGCCACTCCTTTCGGCTGCCTTTCAAAAACTGAAGCGACGCAAGAGCCAGCCGAAAGGAGTGGCACGGCGAAGTAAAGCCTTGAGTTGAAGTTCAAGTTGATCAAGTCATTAACAGATAATGAATAATGATTCTGTCACAGTTCGGGGCATCAAAGAGGGCTGTCATGAATCGCCAGCATCCTCTAATATAGAAGTAGCAAACACCATGCAAGCATCAATTCTTACTTTTCCCCTTCGCTACGAATAAACAGCTTCTTTTGTGAAAATCAACACTGCATTTCTCTGAACGTCCATAACTCTCTAAATCTCCGTTTGGTGGCAGCATCGACAAGAGTGCGTTATGAATCGTGAAATCATAACATTATCGCTGTGCGTTATAATTTTGTGAGATTACTCATTAATTTTCTTCTGTTTATATTACAATAATTATTATAATGCGATCATTCATTTCAGGGCTGTTGGTTGCATATTCGGCGAGATGCTGAATAATTCTCCACTGTTCCCTGTGAGTAACTCCCTTTATATTTTGAATGTTCACGAAATTTATATTTATTTTATTTAAAACATATTTCTCACATTATTTAATCAGAGTGGAAACTCAAAATGAGATATATTTATTTACCTCTTAGGGAGAGAATGATATTGATCAGCTCTGCTGTGTGCTCAGAGTTCTAGGAACGCCCAACGAGAAATCATGGCCAGTGAATATTACATAATTATATTGTTCATGAATTTCACACCTTATTTTAAAACCATAGGGAATGGGAGAATTACCTGACTACAAGAAGATCTCTTTCCCTGAGACTCCACCCATTCCCTTTGAAACCCTGCTCCCCGATGCTTCCACCAATGCCCTTGACCTTCTCAAAAGGTCCCTCTTGTACCCGTCCGCCCAAAGGATTCCTGCCAAAGAGGTGAGCCACTTTTGATCTGACCTCTGACCTTTATAGAATTATTTCTGTTCTGCAGGCATTGCTGCACCTGTACTTCTTCATGGAGCCTCTGCCCGCTCACCACTCTGAACTGCCGATTCCCCAGCGAGGCGTAGGCAAGCGGATACGTCGGGCAAATCACCCTCATGATTACAGCATCGACACGCCTCTGGAGGAGAGCCTCATTGACCCAGATCTGATTGCTCCTCACGTACATCTGTTCTCGTGAATAACCTTGCTGCCAACTTCAAGCTTAGTCCGTCCATAATAAATAAATACTTTCTTTTAAACTTCAATTTGTTTGCTTTATTTATAATTCAATGTCAAGAGTTCATGGTTCTGGTATGAAAGGGAACATCCGGCCAATTTTGGAATATGGATCTGAAGCGTGGACAAGGAAGTCGCATATAAATTAAAACCAATGCAGTGGAAAAGTGGAGCTTCCAAAGAATGTTAACAATATCGTAATTATAACAAGATCATATTATTATCACAAACGAACAAATGCTATAAAGAATGAAAACACTAAGAACACGTTGATGCCTCACTCAGCTCTGTGTTTGTTCTGCTTCACTATCAACAACAATATGAGAATTTTCTTCAAAAAACTCAGATACGATTGTTTATAACAAACTAATTATCGTTGAGTAAGTTTTTATTCTTTCAATATTTTCAACAGCTATAACTTAAGCATGAAAATACTGCTATCCTGCACACATTGCCCTATCATTGATTGTGCCTGCATGGCTGACGATGAAGTCGCCATGGTTGGATTTGATGGCCTGTGCATATGCATTTTTCTGTGCTCGGTGCCTATTTCTGTATGATTGGCACCTGTGTCATGTGCTACGTGTACACTTCTTTTCTAACTGTTTCCTCAGATTTTGTTTGGTTATAATTACCAAGTTTTTTGGGGATTAAATGTCTACAAGAACTAATTTTTCCACATTAGCATGCTTTTCAATTCCAATGACAGGATGGAGTTGCCTCAATGCCTGCAAGAAAGATATTGGGTCGGTCATTTCATGCTGAATAAATCCATCGCTATACTCTTAGAGAAGTAATTGTATTTCCAATCTGCATGGACATCATTTGATTATTAGATGTATTTCAACTTTATTTTTCATCTCCATTCGACATGCACCCTCACACAGCAAAGAGACGCTCTCGTTCGCAAAATTGCATTGCTGATCAGCAAACGGGGGAAACCTTTTCGTGACTATATGTTACTATAAATAGCAGCCAATGAGCTACCACCTGTCATCGGTGCGTCCCTGTGTCAATAATATCTAGTATTCATCCAGGAACCAGTGAAAGAAGGCATCCCCGCCCTCCCCCTTCCCGGATTACGCCGCCAAACAGCACAATACTTGGATATTGCATGTACTTCACTGGCCATCACAGCTAGTGATCACAGTTCTGTTTCACTGTGTAGCCATTGAATTACTGTTATCTTCATTGAAACAATTGGAACAGCTGCATATAAAATTTGGACGCATTTCGGATATATTGCTTATACTTGCAATTAAAAATCGAGGAAGTAAATTTGGCCTACAATTAAATGTCGCGAATCATAAACTGCCATAAAAATACAAATAAATATTGCTTACAGTTGCAACGACGATGTTTGGTGAAAATTTGACATAAACTTCAATTTCGAGACTCGTATATTCTACCTTAACATTTCGGTTATACAGAATGGGCCAAAAGTAATCTACTCCATGTTAAATACACAACTTTTTAATTGGTTGAAACTTACCAAATATTCCCCCCAAAAAAATAACTATCTAGTATGGATTGACTAACCTATCCGTTATCATAGCCAAACCGATTTGGCGGCAGAATTAAAAGCACTGAACATGCGCGGATTGTGTCTGTTGTATACCGTGTATGATATCAGATAATTATTAGTGTGCGCTGGAATGATTAATTAGAGTGTATTTTTCGTGCATTTCACGTTAACTCGGGCATTATGGCTGATGTTTAAATGCGAGTGGAGTGTCATCGCGAAGAGAGCTAATTCAGACGAGCCCCTGAACGAGCATTATGGAATGTCATCTGTTACATGACGCTTCAATACAGACTCTCTGCTTTGTTTTGATTTCAATAAATAAACATTAGTGCTACAACCAAAACACCAGCACGCTAAAAAAAAAAAAAAAGAAAAAAAAAAAAAAAAAAAAAAGAATAGTGCGAGAGCGATGCCTTATTTATGCGTCCAATAAAGCCCATCCATGGTCCGGGGCCCTGTTTGCCGCCAAAAGTTAAAATATCGCCAAATGTTGGGTGCACGCTTGTGATCGAGATAAATCGGCATCAATGTCGATGACATTGAAATAAAAATACAGGAATAGCAGCATGAAATGTTAAACTATCCATACCACGTATTTGTTTCTCTTATCTGTGCGTGGGATTTACGCTGTAAAGTGTTTTGTAACACTTTCTCGGAAATGTGCAGTGGCATTAAAAAGCATTGAAATCGTTAACGTGAAGTAGACAGACTATTTTGGGCCCACTCTGTATAATATATTATGAACGAATTTACAGAAAACACATCTTACAGATGGCTCACATTCCTCGATCAGCATGGAAAGGCTTCTGGTTTTATTTGGTCTCATGGAAGCACTATAACCCTTCTTGCGTTCTATCCTATTGTTAGAGATGTCAACCACCTTATATCACCCTACTTCAGAATTGATCTGAATCAGAACACAAACAAAGGATTACATTTGACTGTCGAAACCAAAGCAGCAACTGGGAAAGAAGATCCTTCTATCTACAACGTGACTCACAGAGGCAAGTTGAATGTCGTCATGTTCATGATTGATGGATTCCGGTCTGAGCTGGGATCTTACCTGGACACCCGAAGCGAGCAACCTTGGTTATTTGATGGCACCAGGACACCTAATCTGCATCGATTAGCCAGCGTGAGCATGCGTTTCAAGAGAGCGTTTGCTCAGATGAGCATATGTGCTCCAAGTCGATCGTCCATCATGGTAAGTCGGCGGCCAGATGCCCTTCACGTGACCTCTATGATGACCGGGTTCAGAGAAACGGCCGGTGAGAACACCATCACTTTACCACAGTACTTCCGTCAACATGGCTACACCACTATTGGACTAGGAAAGGCATTTTGCCCTACAGTCATCCATTCGGCAAACGAAATTGGGAAGTCATGGGATGAACTGTGGAAAATTCCAAATGAAAGTCTCGATGCTTCTTGGGTTATGGCGGAGAAAGATGGAAGTGAACCTCTATGGGACCAGAGGCTTCTGCAACAAGTGAAAACGTCCCTCACAAAGCAATCTGCTGTCTTCAATCAAACATAGAGGCTCTTTTTTATGCTTGTTGGCTTTAAGCGACCCCACTTCCCACTAAGAGTGCCAAAGAAGTACTTTGAAATGTGCCCGGTGGACAATGTCACCATTGCTAGCAACAGCTATGTTCCTCGTGGCATGGCAGGACCGTCTTGGCTTAAGAGTCCTGAGGTCCTTGGTTAGCACGACATAAATCAATACGCCAAGAATTGGAGAGTCAACTCAACACTTCCTATGGATATCGCTAAAAGCATCAGACGAGCTTACTATGCCAGTATTTCTTACCTCGACGACATTGCGGGTGAAATGCTGGCTCGTCTTGACGGGTTAGGTCTCAGAGAAAACACTGTTGATGCTTACAGCAGATTCATGGAGTCCATCTGGGTGAAAATGGCTTATGGGGAAAAATAGCAATTTCGAGATCAATACCAGGGTTCCATTACTAATTAACATATCTGGGCTGACCAATCCAGGTGTGACTAATCGGATGGTTGAGATGGTGGATATATTCCCCACTGTGGTCGCGGCAGCTGGTCTCCCCAAGATCCCCGTGTGCCTAGAACATCTGGATGGCATTGCACTGTGCACAGAAGGAGTCAGTCTGGTGCCTCTTGTTATGAACCCCAATTATGAACCATGGAAAAAGAGGGTTTTCTGGCAGACAAGATCGATGTCACACGATGATCGAATCTACACCGGCTACAGTTTGAGGAATAATGAGTTTAGATACTCAGAATGGATTGAATCTACGTCAAGAAAATGGCCGAAGTCGCATGCTTATGAATTATATGATAAAATAAATGACCCCGGAGAAAAGTTCAATTTGGCCAATGACACTTTGTACAATGATGTCAGGACATCTTTGTCCGCGCAGTTGTATGCTGGGTGGAGGGCAGCGAGTACCATCGTGGATCCATAAATGATTACGTAAAGTTTCATTTTACTATCTGCTTCTGCTTTCAGTGAACAATAGAGCTCATTTCATAGTCTGATGAATAATAAATATGAAATAAATATGAAATAAACTTTACACCCAAAGGCGTTCGCTTCAATTTCGCTTGATGTGCTTCTTCGCTGCCTCGATGACGTCACAAGTGAATATGACATGGGCCTACAGTTGCTGCTCAGACTATGAGAAGCGCACTTAGCATTGTTCTGGTCCTTCAACTGCCGCATCGCTTGTTCATCGAATAGAACGCTGAGGAAAAGATGTTTAGTAGCGAAGAGCTCACTAATTCTTCCTTCGTCGGAAACGCCATCAACATTGAAAGGAGTTGTTGTCGAACATCCATCTTCTTCACTTTAGCCCAGAAATCGTGTTTCTCGCGTTTCCCGCACGCACGCACGCACGCACGCACGCACGCACGCACGCACGCACGCACGCACGCACGCACGCACGCACGCACGCACGCACGCACGCACGCACGCACGCACGCACACACGCACGCACACACGCACGCACACACGCACACAATTAATGTGAACGGCGCTTAGCAACGATCATCATCATGTCTTATAGAAATTGCAAAGCGTAATTATTACGCTGAACGTCGTATTGATTGAAACATTCTTCCACTATCGCAGATAAATTATTGATCTTGTTTATAAATGTATTAATTATCTACAGTTTATGTTAATTAATCTATTCTCACTTATGACAAAACAGCTCGCTCAGATCGTCACACGACGGAACTTTGGTCATCAATTCCTTATACGAAATGAACATAAAAAGGCTCTGACTGTGCAATGTTTTACCACTTCACATTCGTGTGTCCTTTCTCCGCAAATTGAGCCTTGATACCAATAGTTCATTGTAATATACTGTAATTATATTCTATTGTGTGATTGGGTTGTATCAACAGGCACCATAATAAAATGACTGGATTATCAAACTGAGCCAGCGACGTGCTTTGATTTCAGCCAGGTATGCGCGACGAGACGTGTTAACATCATGGTAATTATAGCAAGATCATATTATTATCGCAAACGAACAAATGCTACAAATGTATAACGAAGGAGAACACCAAAAACACTCGCATGCAGGTAGAGCATCAAAAGATGACAAGCAAAAATGTCCAGCCATGTTTTGAGAAGAGGGGAATGGAGATTATTTAGTAACCACAGGGAAGCAAGAGTTGAAGAGGGAGACCTCGGATCGGGATGCGGAGAGCAACGAGTGGATAACCCCTTGCCATCCCAAGAGCTGTTGGAAACAGAACATTGCATAGGATCGCAAACGCCTTGCGTCAGGACACTCAGTCAACGATCAACTACAATAATCGATGGGATAATTAAATGCAATTAGATATTATTGTCGATTAAGAGCAATACGCCCAAGTCGAGCACGGCCTTCCGCTGTGCTATTTCTATGACCTGTGAAAATTTGGTTGGCATATTTCACTGCATTCGAAGCCATTCATTTGGCTTCCTCATCTCCACAAATCGAAAATTCATATTTATAATTAGCACGAAATAAAAGTCTGAGTTTTCTTATTGAATTTTCCGCCAATAGTAATATTAATTGACGAACAGGCGGCGTGCATTTTCGGAGTATTCAACCAAACGCAGACTACTGTAGAACACTATTTTTACGCGGAATTCAAATTTCGCGGTTTTCCATGTTTGCGTCATTTCGCGGAATCAATTTTTCGCGGTCAAGGATGTGATAAAAAAAAAATAAAATTCTGGAAATAGTAGCTCTCTTCCATAACAAAGCAACAGATAATCGCCCCCTTTAAAGCTGGGCTTTCTCCGTTCTCGGTACCGCGTCATGGGGCAGAGCGAATAGCATGCAGCATCGATTTCACACCTAATCACCGACGCCTGCATTGACGATAAGGTGGGTTAAAGTTTGTCTGCACTGCTTTGAAATAATTACGTAATCAAAGAAGCAGCAGCCCTTTGTAGACAATTACGAATGATGGTATCTTTGAAACTTAAAAACAATGATCAAAGGATCAGAGAATTTATTGTTGCCAAACATGCACTTAGAGTTCGATGTTTACCAAACATTGAAGTCGGAGTCACCTCCGCGTCCAATAGATTTTCATCTCCGAGGCGATCTCGGCGATTCGTTATTGCATAAAAGAGAAGGATCTGATCAACATCATTCACTTCTTCGGATGCTGTAACAACTTGACAAGATGCTTTGCTACTTCAAGAAAATCAACAAAAGTCCTCCCCGAAATCGCTGAGAGATGCCTGACCCCAATGCAGAAGTCAATCCGGCTGACGTTGCCTGCTGTGCTGCCGCCAACGCAGAGATCGCCCGAATCGCCCACTTTTATACGCGGAATCCAATTTTCGCGGTCGAGCCTGACCGCGAAAACCGCAAAAATTGATCTCGCAGCGAAAATTTAGTGTTCTACAGTAACAATGAATAAAATTAAGCAAATCGAGAGTCCAGCTGAGTGTTTTCTCGGCTTCCAATCGCCTTTCAATTGACTTAGTGAAACGCAGAGTATATTTTGTTGATCAATGGCGGTGGCTGTCTGGTGTGTTGTCTGCTTCAGCGTTCAGATGCGCGAGTGCATTCACACCTGAGCTTGATGAAACCCGAGTTTCGCTTTCACCTCCTGCCGGCACGCTGGAGTTACTCTTCTGGCAGAGTTCACAAACTGCGTGCATTCAGTATAAATACGGAGAGGTTCGATGGCATCTTCAACCAGCTGTGTTTTATCGTCACGATGGCAACGAGAGCTTCCCGAAAAGCGCAAACCTCCTGGAAGAATCTCCCTCATCGCAATTTCAAGGTAAAACTGCTTCACTGCCATCAACTTCCACCTGAGCAATTCATTCTCGTTGGATTAAAAATCTGAAGTATATTATTTGATTTTGTTTTAAATTGTTATTCTCAAGAAACATGATTGAAGTTCCCCGAATGTTTGCAACATGATTACACGATGCAAACATAATTTTGCTGAGTGAAAATGTTATTTTGAATTTGCTAATAAAATGAGGAATACGATACATGGAAGAGGCAAAGGATCACATCTGGCACATTAATTGAAATTGCCAGCAAGAACTGCGAGTGTGGGTGAACGTAATTTATATTTATTGTGTTTTTTGTTTTTGTTTTTGTTTGTTTGTTCGGGTTTTTTTTTAATCTGATATAAATATAAATATAATGCCATCTCTCCTGGTTGTGCATTGTTTTCTTCTTTCAGTTGAATGACTGTTTAGCCAACAGCGTCGTCAACGAGGCGGTTGTGGTCTGCGGGCAAATGGGTCCGACCATTGTGATACGGTGCTCCTGGCCGGCGAAGAAGCGGGCGGCTGAAGAGGCCTATGGCGAAGATCAAGAGTAAGCTGATTGTTTTGTGGTGTTCCATTTATTACGATGTTCCTTCTTCTCACAGAAATGAACAACCAAAAAAGAAGCTGACGAGCAATGCAACAGCAATGAAAAAATACGGTGAGGTATTGTGTAAAAAGAAAATACTCCGTAATAGGACAGTTTTTGTAGAAGAGATTCTTCATATATCTTCTCTGAACTTTTTAACTCAAGTTTTAAAAAGGGATGGGGAACTGAATTTTAAGTGATGTTCTATTGACCCATAGCACCAATTGATAGCATTCCGTGCCAAAAACACCATGCCTGGATGCAAGTGTAAGGAAATAATGCATTCCGAATATGGGGGTTAGCATTGCGCCTATAGGAGAATGGCTTCCATTACGAAGTATAGGAGGCAAACGTCAGCTGAGGGCCTGCCGTGATTGGTCCCGTTCCCCTCGTGAAGCTATCGATTTCAGCCAATCACAGCAGATCATCTTCGCCATAAAAGGACATCTTTGTTGTTTACGAAACGAAAGCGCATGCGTGGTGCACTCTGGCTGACCTTTTTACTGTTTCAGGATGAGAAACCATGGTAGGTGTCCTAGAAAATCGCTTGTTAAAATAAGAAAAAATAGCGAAATTTTTTTTTTTCGCGCCTGACTGGTAGCAAAATGATTATTCTATCTATTTCCGAAAAGAAAAGAAAACATTATCCAGAAATTTAGTCGCAGGACACGCTGATATGACGAGGCCCATTGTAAAAGATGGGGGACTCGGTGTTTCATCACAGCTCCTGACGTCACGCCTAATTAGCAATATATCTTCCGCGAAATCGTTAACGATGATATTCCTTGCGAGGGCCAAGCATAGGAATCATCTTTGGTGCATCAAATAACGACTCAAAATCCATTTTAACCAGTTCTCCCTTCCTTTAATTTTCTTGTAGTGTACACCTCAAAGAGATAAGAGCGAAAGAGGAAAGATCGAAAATGCAACTTTTTAAAAAGAGACGAACTTCTCTCACGTGACTCTGTTTCTCTCTCCATCATTCCTTTCCTTTTTTTTTTTCTATTCCTTATAATATAATGCTTTTCATCACTATAATTGTTGTCATATATTCATTTTTGTGGTAAATAAAATTGATAAACATGTATGTGAGCGTATTACTTCTTTCATAGATGCTTGTCTACCTATTTTTGTCGTGGAAATGCAATAATATTCCACTTAGCCTAGCGTTTTATACCGGTAAGAAGTAAAGCTTCCCTGATTCAATATGTATTTGCATATTGCAATATGTATGTGGCTGCAAGTCAATGAACGCCAACAATTCAGTTCTGTAATATTTTCCAAGCCGACGCATCTGTACATGTATTTCATCCAATGCAGAGTTACTGACGATTATAGTTTGCAAGTGACTCGCGGTCGGATTTTAGTGAGAAACAAATCTTCACAACATTCAGAATTCACAGTTAAGATCCCACACAGACAGATCTCTTCATACACATTATAAATCAATTTAGCAAACACACAGAAGTGCTTATTGGAGCAATACCAAAACGGTCAATGTGCCTGAGAGCCAAGAGAGCAGAAGTTGATTCAAATGGCTGTGTTATGTGCGGATTTCGATTGAGCCTAATTCAAAGAGAGATCCTGGCTTCATGTGGACGCAAAAAGAGGCAACTTTTCTGCTGTCTTAAAGCGTAGTCAATACCCCAGAAAACTAACCACGAATGAATGACACAAATCGCACGACGTGATATGGAAATTCTTCAAAATTTATAATGCTATAATCCCAAGTCTGGTCTCCTCATTACAGACATGGAGTTGATAATAATTTGCATAAATTCTGTTCAACGACCAATGAATGGTTCGCTATATTTCAAATCATAATCAGGTTCATGTAATAATAATAATAATAATAATAATAATAATAATAATAATAATAATAATAATAATAATAATAATAATAATAATAATAATAATAATAATAATAATAATAATAATAATAATAATAATAATAATAATAATAATAATAATAATAATAATAATAATAATAATAATAATAATAATAATAATAATAATAATAATAATAATAATAATAATAATAATAATAATAATAATAATAATAATAATAATAATAATAATAATAATAATAATAATAATAATAATAATAATAATAATAATAATAATAATAATAATAATACTCACAATTTCTACCATCGGGGGGCATGGGGAGAAAAGCCACCCATGGTCGACCAGATCAATATTGATTGTACAGGCACCAATATTTTTTTAGTACCTCTTGAGACTCCCGAGATCGTGTATTTGTGCTTTAATTTTTTATAACTCTCTTAGTTTTTTTCATAATCACGATATGGTCCCCCATTAAATATTATTTTTTTTTTGTACTTCAAATTATCACAGTTGGGAGCCAGCATCCAGCATTGGGAGCCCGGTTTCTCGAGTGGCACCATTGGGGGACCTTTTTAATAACATATTATTATTTTGTTATGAATGGCACCATTGGGGGACCTTTTAATACCAAAATAGATTTATGCTTAAAAAGCCTGAAACGGGTTATAGCTTACTGTAACTTGATATGTCATTAAGTTAGAAGTGTACATACTTGGTACAATTATCATATTGAAGCGAAATATCGCACACAAAAATATTCGGGAAAAATCTCACTGTCATTCATATACCGCGCGGCTTAGTTACGCACTCACAAATGCCTAGAAACTTCAATGAGGATGAAACTTTACATACAGTTACATGAGAGTATGGAGATTCCAAAATGTCATCAAACATCCCTTTTGAGCATATATCCAGTGTATGGCAGCCTTGACTGGTTCATATTAAATGACAAAATGTTTGAATGCAAAACCGCTGCCTACCATTTTTAGCTCTGATACACCCTGTACCTGGTCAGATCTTGCTGTAACTTGGTATATTACTCAGTTAGAAGTGTATATACATGGAACAATCAATAATTACTGGAAGATATTGCAAACAAAAAAAATTCTTAAAAACTATCCATTCATCAATTTATTCTGTATTGGCTCAATTGTGTACTCGCATATGCCTAGAAACTATACTGAATGGTTCTCAATGAGGATGAAACTTTACATAGAGTTATATGAGCGTATGGAAATTCCAAAATGTCATCAACCGTCACTTTCGAGCATATATCCAGTGTTTGACAGCCTAGACAGGTTCATACAATTTGTTTGAATGAAAAGCCGCTGAGTACCATTTTTAGCTCTGACACACCCTGTACCTGGTCAGATCTTGCTGTAACTTGGTATATCTCTCAGTTAGAAGTGTATATACATGAAACAATCAATAATTTCTGGAAGATATTGCAAACAAACAAAAATTCTGAAAACTTATCCATTCATCAATTTATTCTGTATTGGCTGAATTGACTTGTGTACTCGCATATGCCTAGAAACTATACTAAATGGTTCTCAATGAGAATTAAACTTTACATACAGTTACATGAGAGTATGGAGATTCCAAAATGTGGCAAATTGTGTCACGAAATAGGTATCACAATGACACTTGATTGCTATCCGGGACATTCAACACGCTATACTAGAGAAGTGAAATCTAGAGGTTAGAGAGAGAGAGAGAGAGCAACTATTCACAATTAATAACACAGGTAGTTACATCATTTCTCTGACATGACCTATGTTTGGTTGAGCGCACTTCTACGAGACTTCGAGACATCACGTGACTTTCTGGAAAATTCCGCGCTCGCAATTTTTCAAATTTCATCATTCTGTGATAACGCGTTCTATGTTAGGCAGAGAACCTTTCGAACAACCCTCGTATATGCTCTGTGCCCGAACAAAGGCTTAAATTTGCTTTTTCATTGTGTTGACCTCATTCAGTGATATTGATTATATAGATGGGCTAATTCTATTGGCCAGTGCATGTCAACGGCGCTCAGAATAACGGAAGTAGCAAGCCAGAGGAAGTGGCACTGTACTTTTGCAGAGTTGACTATCTTGTCCGCTTTTCTGATTGGTCAAGATATTACCGTATTGCCATGACCAAGAAGGTGCGTTATGAGATCGTGTTCCTACTTCCGGCGTCTGATATCAGCCAAGTCTCGATTAGGCCCTGACCTGAGACAAGCATCCATTCTCTGAAATTCTTGAGTGAAAACAGATCAATTGCATACTGCCGTTGATATTAGCAAAGGGGAATCGCCTCCCCCGCTCAGACTGCTGCTCAGACAGACACAGTAAAGGCCTACTTAGAAAAGGCAACTTCAAGTTGTTTTTGACAGATTCTGAATTGGTATCCACAGGGAGTCTTACCAGTGGGTTGTGGTTACATGAAATGCCTATGAATAGCGTTTGTCTCACGCGACGTCATCACTTTGTGCGCTCAAATAAATATTCGGAAAAAAATTATCAAAATATGCGCGCTTTCTTGACAATGCTTTGAACAGGCATGGGTGTTTATTTTTTCCCAGTTTATGCACGAAATTGGGCTCCGAGTGTGTTGATACCTATCAAATCGAGTCAAGCATACTTTCAGCTAAATTTTTAATCAGGTTTAATCAGGTTTAATCGGTGGGTCCCCTCCCGAGGAAAATGTTACAAAAATAGCATGGTCAAGTTAAAAAGTTTAACGATTAACCTCTACTACCCAATACATACAGCAGAACACATGGACAGATTCAAGGAAGGCAACTTATGGTCAGTGTTTGCTGCCTGGCGATGCAAATCAATTTTATTTATTGAACAAATTGCAAATCCAAATTGGCCTTGGACGATAAGAGGAGCTCTTTATGTGTCGGTTCTTCTTGCCACTAAATACAATCGGGTGGGCAGACCTGCACCACGGCTTCTTCAGCAACGGCCATCCCCATGAACATAATGGCAGCCACGCACGCCTTCAGGACGAACATGCGGATTCTGACGATTGAGTCCATTCTGGAGAAAATAAGAGAAATTAGGGAACTGGAAATTTTAGTATGCCTTAATATATTGTACGACATATTTATTGTACGACATCTTTTATTCGTGCCATTCACTTTGATATACATTTTTTCAACAATACTAATAATGACATAGTTAAGGAAAATGGAAAAGAAAAAAAAATGGAAAAAGGAAATTGGAAAAGGAAATCTCAGTGCAAGAGATCGGCATATTCAGTACATAAAAAAAATAAAAGTTGTTAAATTTCCAAAGAAGAGCGTTCAATAACCAATAACCAAATAACCGAACTCGACTTCGTCTCGTCGGTTATTTGGCTCCACATTCACTTGAACATTATCAATCCTAGCATAATCACCTCTTTCCCGTGACTTATCCCTTAATTACGCGTTCAAGAATTAGGGACCACACAACACCCACATTGTAGGCACTACATTGGCTTCCCGTCTAAATCGGAGTTTTAAAATTTTATGTTGTATTCTTCTCTCTATTTATTGTGATTCAGTGCCACTCAAGTTCAAATATTTCATTTGTAATTAATCGATTTATGCGAGCATAATTTCGCCAACTTGATAAAACCCAAATGAAAAACTCTGAAAAAAGTGCTTGCTCATTACTCATTAGCATGGCACGTGTAATTTGCGCCAGAAACACATCTGCAGATATCGACATGGATTTTGCAAACCATTTGACCTCAACATTGAATAAAGCAGTGTAGAAACAGATCATTGAATTATATTTTAAAATCTGAGTGTAAAATTAGCAGACTTTGATTGTACTAGATTAGTATCTAAGAGAAGATGCATTTGAGTCTTATTAGATTACAATTAAAGCATTGAAAACTAAGCATTCAACGAAAAACTGAGTTATAATTGCGTTCAAAGTACATATAAATGTATGTTATTCGAAAAGATACTTACTTAGATTGAGTTGCTGATGCAATTGTGGGCTGGTGGTCTTTGGGCATAGTCAACGTAGTGTCGACAATGTCGAATTGACGTCTTTATATACACGACCCGCGCGACAATAAAACACGAGTTGTCTTAGCTGTGAGATGTTCATGGACAATTCCACGAA
>KB307875.1:153203-164624 GCA_000328365.1 Capitella teleta
AAAGATTTTTTTGAAATGCCGCTTGTTTTTAAATTTAAAAAAAAAAAATTTTTTTTTTTTTTTTTTTTTTTTTTTTTTTTTTTTTTTCGAAATATGAAAATGGGTAAGCACTAATTTACGTGTTCCATTCATTTTTCATCGCATCAAAGCCAATAGAGGAGCTGTGTACTAAATCGAAATCGCTGATCAAATGCTGAGAGGAAGTGTTATGAGAGGCCAGCAAATCAAACTTTTGGCATCCGAAATGAGGCTTTGACAGTGATATCGGTAGAATTGCGCTCGATAAAAAGCTAGTAGTGTCAAGGAAATAATAAAGTTACGTGTGACCTTGTGAATTTATTTTTTTAGTATCAAAGTATCAAATTTCAAGTCTCTCATATTGCGTGTTCTATGTTCGGCCGAGAACTTTTCGATCAACCCTCTTTTACTTGATACACGTCACTTTTTCAGCCATTTTTGATTTGCACTAACGTTAATTATTCGTGACCATGCACTGCCACAGCAAACCCTTATCTAATTAGCATTGCGCCAAAAACACACAGCACATTTTACATCACTCTACCACTAGAAAAGTGCATTTTATTCTACTGGGTTATGCTGGTACGTTGCAGCATAACCCAGTGTTCACTCTGAATTAGGCGAGCTAAGACAGGCAAATTTGAAACAGAAAATCACAAAGCAGAATGCATAGACTTGTGGACGCCGCCAATCCTTCGATCGACCGTCAGCGGGAATCTTCAAAAGAATTATATTCAAAGGTTCATTTTCAGCGTTGAATAAAGCGCGTGATCTTACACCTTGGAGCATGAGCTGAGATCAACATCCGACCCCAAATATCTTGTAGCCAAGTGTACGAAAGATGCAACGTTTCGTAAAGGCTTCACTGCTGAGCTACACTACACTCTACGCCTGAGGAAGTACAAGATGATCTTGAATTATTGAGGAAAATTTTAATTGAACATTTCTTCTTATGTTACTTATGTACTGTTGTTTGTTTTTTGTTTTTTGTTTTCTTTCTTTCTTTCTTTTTTTCTTTCTTTCTTTCTTTCTTTCTTTCTTTCTTTCTTTCTTTCTTTCTTTCTTTCTTTCTTTCTTTCTTTCTTTCTTTCTTTCTTTCTTTCTTTCTTTCTTTCTTTCTTTCTTTCTTTCTTTCTTTCTTTCTTTCTTTCTTTCTTTCTAAAATACGAATTTCCTGCTCAAGCAGAATAGCTTGAAAGGTTCGATGAGTGCGAGATTTCTTATATGAAAAATGCTGAAAGATCGGCTCACTCGACGGCTCCCCTTGTTAACAATAGGAGAAATACTTTTATGCCGTCACGACGGTATGAAATCGAACGCGAGAAGAAAGCGAAATTATAAACCTTTCTAATTCGATGTGTCCAGGAATTAGCCGACAGCAAGCGTAATGTCTAAAAATATGTCAGTCAAAAGGCGTAATTTGTCTTTTGGGGTGATTCCTCTATCATCCGTTACTAGTTCAAAACAACCAGAGGTTCTCTTTAACCTTATTTCGAGCCATGCGTTAATTGCTCGAAGTATTAAACTTATTTCGAGACATCCGTTAATTGCTTGGAGTATTGCACTATTATATTCTCTGCTATTCACAATTATATCTCTGTTAACGGCTGTATCCCACCAAGTCGTTCCGCTCCCCTGAGAAAAATATGCTCCAGAAACAGCCCAGAAGTCTGTCTTCAAATGCGCTCTTTCGTTTAATTACCCAGTCTAATCGTATAAAAAATACGCATCCTGAAATGAGAATTTCAAGAAAAAAGCTATTCACAAAGCAAATACTTCATACTTACCTTAATTTACTGTTAGGATTACATGGGTGCTTCATCTACTTTACACGATGTTTCATTATAGCATATATATTTATGGTTATATAAACTCTGCCTATATATGTCGACCTTTGGGTGGAGCGTGCATGGAACTGCTTCCATTACTCATGAGGTAATAAGCGACGCTGAGGGTCAGAAAGTTCGCCGAGAAATAAACACGTACTTCACTACCAGATGGAAATGCTTGGAAGGCACCGATTTACTGCATTTTCTATATTAGACACGCAGGCGGCCCAACATTAATGGTTCTAACTTCTAGTATATGAGACACGAGTATTTTCCATAAATTTACTCCACTCTCTCACTCACTCTTTACTCCACTCTTCGTCAGTACTCTCACAGAAACAACTATCTTACTATTGTGGACATACTTTCCGGACTATTTTTGAAAGTGAATTAAAGCCATGATTGGTTGTGTCTTCGTTATTACCAGCTTACGATACCACCAAACTCGTGGATAAATGATGTAAAATTGGAGTCACTACACAGACTAATATAATGATGATGATGATGATGATGATGATGATGATGATGATGATGATGATGATGATGATGATGATGAAGATAATAATAATAATAATAATAATAATAATAATAATAATAATAATAATAATAATAATAATAATAATAATAATAATAATAATAATAATAATAATAATAATAATAATAATAATAATAATAATAATAATAATAATAATAATAATAATAATAATAATAATAATAATAATAATAATAACAACAACAACAACAACAACAACAACAATAGGAAATGAACAGAAACAAAACTGAAAAGCAGACAAATGTTATTATATACACCACAATGGCGCAGTGGCAGCGCACTCGTGTGAAGAGGGTCGCTGGTTCGATTCCCGATCGGGCAACTTGTCGAGTTCGAATTTCGCGAACGGAAAACCCTCATGTTCACCACAGCATGACACACTGCGTTGGTGTCAAATTGTGGTACCTGGTTGGACAGTGATGGGCATTTGTGCTGGATTAATCAGGCCGCGTCTTCGTGGCTCTATCTCTTCCACTATCGCAGATAAATTATTGATCTTGTTTATAAATGTATTAATTATCTACAGTTTATGTTAATTAATCTATTCTCACTTATGACTTAGCAGCTCGCTCAGATCGTCACACAACGGAACTCTGGTCATCAATTCCTTATACGAAATGAACATAAAAAGGCTCTGACTGTGCAATGTTTTACCACTTCACATTCGTGTGTCTTTTCTCCGCAAATTGAGCCTTGACGTCAATACACTGTATTTCATTATAATATAATTATATGCTATTGTGTGATCAAGTTGTGATCTGTGTCGAATCAACACCATTATTAATTAAATGACTGGTTTATCAGACTAAGCCAGCGACGTGCTTTGATTTCAGGTATACGCGTGACGTCATGAGAATCAAAACACTCCTTGTGAACCGCAAAAGATAATTCGAAAGTCAGTCTTTTTCAACTTTCTTATAGATCGCAACTCTCTGCGCAGCTCAAAACCTCAAAGTTCGGAGCAGATAAAAGCGCAAAGAATTGAATCAATTGCGTTAGAATGAGAGAAGAAGACAATGCTATTGATCAAAGGAATCAATAAAACGAATACCTTATGATACAGAAAAATGGCAATATGTTTATTTAGTATTGATTTTACTGCTTTTATTCTGCGCAACTCCTTGTGATCTCACTTGTGATAAAGTTTCTGCAACATCACCATCGTTATCATGACAATCACGCGATGTGGAGTACTGGTAGAGTACAGTAGTATAAAAGAGATGAGTTACAAGAGATCATCATTCACACATCAATTTGGAAGATTTGAAGACGAAGCAGTACTTATTATCAAATATTTCCAAGGTAAGAGTTTGAAAACTTTCTTTAGGGGAGATATCTCATTCGCTTAACGAGGATCTGTATAAGCTAGACATATAAAGCAGTAAAGGCACGATTGGGTTTTACTGCTCTACCCAACCAATTTAGGTGATACGGGGCGCCAGAACAGAAGTTTCCCCTTACTCTTATCGATAAATCCCAAAGCCTCTTTATCATGCACACTACCATATAGCAAGTGGTACACACGCCCGGCCTTGTTACGCAGTTGGGCAGCAGAGCAGTACTGCAGAGTCACAATAGAATTAACGAGTATCAGTAAAATCAGCATTCTTTAATGCAGAACTCATCTTATTGCTATGAACTTTGCGTGCCCAAAAGTGCAGTAATCATAATACTGCCCAGAGTGCCACAATATTTCAATTGAACTCTGATTTCTACATCAGGTCTCTTCACTTATGCTTTGCTTTGCAGATGGAGGTCTTCGCTGTCATGCTCGCATGTTGCATCGCAGCCACTCTCGCCTCTCCTCTCGTCTTTGATGAAGCACTGGATGAGATGTGGACTCTGTTCAAGACCACGCACTCTAAGACCTACGCCACAGAGGCTGAGGACATGAGGTAAGCCTATCGGATGTTCCCCTGACACTCTATTTCTTAATCCTGCAACAGACGATTCATCTGGGAGCGCCACCTGAACATGATCAATCAACACAACATCGAAGCTGACTTGGGCAAACACACCTTCAGCTTGGGAATGAACGAATACGGAGATCTGGTCAGACCGATTTTCCTCTTTGTTGTTAACTTCAGATTATGCAATGTTGTCAACATAGCTGAAGTTTTATTTAAGAGCTGTAAAATTGTTCAAATTCCTCGCTACTGAGAGATTTTGTCTCTAAACTTGTAAACCGATTGAAAGCACGATTTAGTTAGCCATCAGAAAATCTTGACTTTCCGCTCACTTCTACGATTGCTCTCTCAACTGCAGACTCAGCACGAATACGCAGCAATGAGCGGATACAAGATGGCGAAATCTAGCGTTGGATCCAGCTTCCTTGAGCCAGAGAACCTCCAGGTCCCCAAGACTGTCGACTGGAGAGAGAAGGGCTACGTCACCCCCGTCAAGAACCAGGTACAATTCGGCGTTTTTCTCTCCTCTAAACCACGCCCATTGTGTTCTGTTGCAGGGTCAGTGCGGATCCTGCTGGGCGTTCTCTTCCACTGGATCCCTCGAAGGACAGGTCTTTAGGAAGACAGGCAGGCTGCCTTCCATCTCCGAGCAGAACCTCGTTGATTGTTCAAGAGATGAAGGTGAATTCAATTAAACTCCCTAATGGTCACGTGATTGCTTGTCCATTGAAGGTAACATGGGATGCTCCGGTGGCCTCATGGATAACGCGTTCACCTACATCAAGAAGAACATGGGCATTGACTCTGAGAAGTCTTATCCTTACGAGGCTGTCGTAAGTATTGGTATCCTTGACTGCCCATAATTATATATCCTACTGGGTTCAAATATTATTTCTCCGCCTCCCATTCAGAGGAGTCTATTTTAACTAGTCTTACATCTCTCCCTGCAGGATGGTGAGTGTCGTTACAAGAAATCCGATTCAGTCACCACCGACTCTGGATTCGTCGACATCCCCCATGGCGATGAGACTGCCCTGAGGACGGCCGTCGCCAGCGTTGGACCCGTCTCTGTTGCCATCGACGCCAGCCACACGTCCTTCCAATTCTACAAGACTGGAGTTTACACAGAGGCGAACTGCAGCTCCACTCAGTTGGACCATGGAGTTCTTGTTGTCGGTTATGGCGTGGAGAACGGACAGGACTACTGGCTGGTCAAGAACAGGTGAATATTGTCAGCCGACTGCCCACTGCAAACTTGTATATCTCTGATGAAGCACCCCTGGTGAGCATAAAACCTTGACTAATGTATTTTCTTTCAGCTGGGGTGCATCCTGGGGCGAGGCTGGATACATCAAGCTGGCGCGTAACCATGGCAACCAGTGTGGAATTGCCTCGCAGGCCTCGTACCCACTGCTGTGAAGTGGCTCAATTTGATGATAGTTATGATTAACTAATGAATATATGATTTTTCCCCCAATTAAACCTCAGTGTTTTCATATCTTCGATCTGGGTATAAATCCCATGTTCTAATTAACAGATAATTGCAAGATTTCAATTTTAATTTAAAAAATACTAGTAGAGAAAGAAACTCCTTGAGAGAGAGAGAGAAAGAAAAGAAAGGTAAAAACAAACAAACAAACAAACAAACAAAAAACGATAACAAGGGAAAAGGAAAGAGACGGAACTGATGAAACCATTTAATTTGAATATTTGGTCAGTAATTGCGTTTTTATTTTAATTTTGAAGACACTCAAGGAAGAAATATTGATAGAGCTATTTTGCCGAAATAACTATTATACAGATCAGATTCGATATGACGCAGGCAATGGTATTATGACGTAATGATGTTCGGACAAATGGAACTATATTAAGCCATTATATGCAATGGCGTGTGTTTGGTGAATGGGGACAACAGGGTTTGATGGAAATAACTCCTTGGTTATACCAACACCACATTCCCGGCTGGCACTGCATAGACACGAATTATGTATGTACAAAGTTAAACCACTTGCGCACGTATCCCTGAAATTTCAAAGAAAACAAATGGAATTAACCTGGTTTAATTGGAGGAACAATCGACATGGGGTCAAAATAATAAAAACGTTCGCTTTTCATATTCAGATATATTCTGTCGTCTGACTCACAGGCCATAACACATGAGATGATTTTTTGGGGCCAAATTTTTCGATGAGACTCTCAACCCTGTCCTGTGGGATGTTGTTACAGCCTTGAATCAGTTCTCTGCTATTGTGGAGAGACGGGGGCGGTGAGGAAATACTGACTTCAGTTTATCCCATAGATGTTTACTTTTTGACAAATTGGGGGATTGCCAACCATGAGAATGGCTCGGTGGGCATTATTTTGATGAAATTGTCGGATCTCCGGATGTTCTTAACCCGGATTTGGGGTCTTTTATGGGGATCTGAGCCCCTCTCTCCCCTATCTGAACCGTTATCAAAAGTTTCCTTGGTGGCGTCAAGCTCCATCTCAGCGATGCATTTCAGGAGAGAATCCAAGACGTCCTGACCTGTGGTCGTACCTTTCATAGGGACAAGTTGAGCGAACTCTTCCATGACCTCCATCTGTTGAGTGACCCCTCGCACGAAAACTGCTAGCTGTGCAGTATCACCAACATCGGTGCTCTCGTCGATGGCAACTGAGAAGTACACCAAGGTCGAGCAGATTTCCTTCATAATAAACGAACATTTTGACCCAGACAAAACTGCAACAGAAATTATTCCTGGTGCAATGTGTTGGATGGGGGTCCAAGATTCCCCCACAAAACAAATCAGAGTGAATCTTAGGGAGGCGTTTTGAGTAATTAGCCAATTAGTTCCCAAAATTAATCAATTTTGAAACTAGTCCAAAATATGCATTATTATACCTCAAATTGAAGATCTCGTTGAGTGCGAGTAAAATCCAGTACTTTTGAAGGTTACCGGGTGCCAAATAACTTAATTATTAGCGATTAATTAACTCAAGAGTCAACTCTAAAAGTGCGCCAAAGCATGTTATACGATACCTCAAATCAAAGGTCTTGATGAGCTAGGTTGGGAAATGATGGTGATATAGAATTGCAAGTGTTTCTGGTTGACATATGAATTAATTAGGCGTTAATTATTATCTGAATTTGCACTGACCAAAAAGCTCAGAGTATGCATTGTGATACACCAAATTGAATGTGATGAGGAGTATATATGGAAATCATGCCTGTAATAGAGTACTAATGAGCAATGGTGACATTGAACTACTAATAATAAATAATTGTCAATTGAGTTCTTAGTCTTTCAATATAGTGGTCATCAGAAAAAATAAAACCCGCATAAAAGACATTGTATATTGCAATAAAATGATCTAACTGCAAACATAAAAAGAACATTTATTTATGTATTTGTGAGTCTGAAAGATAATCATCGTCATCATCGATGTCAAGAGCGACGTTGTTGCTGCAGCTATTTCCTCTGCACTCAGAACATGCAGTGGTGCATTCCAGTCCATTCTTTCTGCAGCTACATCGAAGAGTGCTGCAATCTCCTTGGCAGCTACAACAGATCATGCTCAGGAGAACAGCGGGAGCTGCAGGGACATCAGTCATTATTGGCATCATGACAGAATCAACAATTTTCCACCCCCATTCACAAGGAGAGAGACTTTCATTTTTCCTCCACTGTTGCACTTGAAGATAAACTCGGTCTGAGGGAAATTTTCAAGCTGCAGATGTTGGTGGAAGTGTACAAGGCTGAACATATTTGTTTTTTTTAGCAATCTTCTTGCAGAACAGTTGGTACCTCAGGTCATTCAATGATGTTCTGCTCTTTGCCCCGAACACGATGGCCATTGCCGTCTGATCGAGAAAAATGTCAGCTTCTTTGAACAATCGCCTGCATAGGAAAGCATTCTTTAACGCCAATGGCACTCCTTGAGTACGTGTCGGCACATCTCAGATCCTAGACATCTCTGCACTGAATGTATGTGCCACTGCTTAGCTGGCTTGTGTGATTTGATTGATCTATGGATGTCAGACCTCAGTACAATGGTTTGACATGAATTGGGTGCGTGGTGTAGCAAAAGCACTATCAAGTCGGTTTCTTCACCCACAACTGTGACATGGTTCTCTTTTGCCAATTCAATAGCAGTACATACTATGAGCAAATCTGCATCTCCACGCGCATAATGCACAGTGATTCCGTTGGCATTCAATTGTACTCCAAGCAATTGAATGAAAGCGGCCTTGTTCTGTGGGTTTGCAAAAAAAGCTTCTTTCTTCATGCTGCACAGCATTTCAGGGGCGACATTCACTGGCTGACCGACTATACCTTTAGAGCGGCGTAGGTGGACAACATCCTTCGTAGAGGGCCCCTCCAAATAGCCATCGAAAATCACGTGGGTTCGCTGGACCCCATAGTTGCGTCGCGTGAAATCGACGTAGGCCGAAGCAATGTTTGCGTAAGTAATATTAGCCTTCCATGGCACCCGGTGGAGCAGGGATCCACCATCAAGCACATGGGTAGTGGGTGAAACAGAAGGGGTTTCGGACTCGATGGAGTCCAAATTAGGATAGACATGTTTATTGCTTTCAGTTGATCGCCATATGATATCCTCTCTAATTACATGTGCTGCAGCTCGATCATGTTTAGCCGCTGATCTGATTCGCTCATGTTGCCTGATTTGATCTTTTTGTAGGACTCATGAACAGCCTTATTCCCCGCTGGTTTGAGAGCGACCACGTTGGGCTCTCCTTTTCTCTCGCTGATGTATACTCGGTCCTCAAAGTGTTCGATGATTTTCCTCTTCATGTGCTTTGCAGTAAAGGCGGAGCCATCTGATCCATCATCTGCCAGTCTTTGTGCCATCTTCTCGGTTAACGCATCCAGTGTAATAAACTCATCTCCCCGTTTCTCAAAGTCATCCATGGTTTGAAGGAATGCTTCAACCGAGTAGGGTTCGGAAGGCCTTCCACCTGGATTTTTCTTCTTTTTCTTTGGAAGACCTGATGCGTCTGTCAACTGCGTGGCCTTGTTTTTACCAGTGCGAAAATTGATGTTACATTTTTGATGATACATGGCGTCCACAGAAGGAAGGTCACTGACAGATTCAATGCGACCCATCACCTCAACAGCCCACTGGTCATTTCGTGCTTTACACGCTTCTTTTAGAGATACATCAAAGTCGCCTGTTCTTACAGGGAAAACATCAGCTTCTCTCTTCTTAGCTGTAAGCTTCGTCGGTTGGGCACACAGCAAACAGTGATCCCTGAAGCTAAATTGACCAGTAGACCGGAGTACGACTTTTTTCATGTCTTCACTTTCATTGTCTCTCTTTGTAGGAACAGTGCAGAAGCGTTTTGTACATGCCGTATGAACTTTCATGCCAGAAACTACTGATAAGTGTTAATTGCCCCTAGCAACGGCTGCCTTTTCAATTCCAGCGCAGCCCTTGCACTAAGTGTCACGGAATCTTCCGCACTGAGATCCCTGTCGCAAAATACGCAAAGACCTACATTGTATAGATGCCTTGAAGTCTCAGTCTATCGGAGCAGACCTGCAATGAAAATTCGTACATGCCGATCACTTAATTAGACAAACCCATCACCAAATGAGCATCTACTTGCACTGAGTGTTAATAATTTGGCATTAGTAGGCCTACTATACTAGTATTATAATATAGGAAATTATAGCGCAATAAGCGCCATATTATGAATTCATGTATGGGCTGCATGTCAGACTGCGTTAGCTCTATACTACTAACTGGAAGAAATTCTAATACATATGTAGTATCAAGAATACGGGTATAATGCAGACATTATTAGGCATACTCACTCATTCCAATAAAACTCATGCCCAAACCGGCGAAAATTTGCTTCATCAGACTCGCAAACTTGCAGTCTTCTCACATGCTCTCAGGCAGTTTCACTTTCATTCATGTGAACGTTATGACAATATCTTATTTGGCCTCATAGTACACAATCATAATATTATTGCGCCTACTACATGCGCTTGTCCTGCAGCAATCAAAATAATTAATTCATGTAAAAGTGCTATTTTAGGTTCGAGCATGCTTTACCTGTAATCCAAATTCAGATAGTGCTCTTTAGTTGAGATAACGTTATATCAATAATTTTACAGTTAATTACTCAATTGATAAATATACATGATTAATAGTACATATGTATTAATAGATTAATAGTATAATGTCACCATTGCTCATTAGTACTGTATTACAGGCATGATTTCCATATATACTCCTCATCACATTCAATTTGGTGTATCACAATGCATACCATGAGCTTTTTGGTCAGTGCAAATTCAGATAATAATTAACGCCTAATTAATTCATATGTCAACCAGAAACACTTGCAATTCTATATCACCATCATTTCCCAACCTAGCTCATCAAGACCTTTTATTTGAGGTATCGTATAACATGCTTTGGCGCACTTTTAGAGTTGACTCTTGAGTTAATTAATCGCTAATAATTAAGTTATTTGGCACCCGGTATAATAATGCTTATTTCGGACTAGTTTCAAAATTGATTAATTTTGGGAACTAATTGGCTAATTACTCAAAACGCCTCCGTAGGATTCACTCTGCTTTTTTTCTGGAGTACATTGGACCCCTACCTCGCACTTTGCAGCATGTATATTTTCTGTTGCAGTTTTATCCGGGTACCGCCCTTTTTGGAGCTAGATTTACTAGCCACCTGAGGAAACAGATCTCGGCATGTGGTTTATGAATAAAAGAAAAGAAAAGGTCCCAAAATTGAACCCTGAGGAACGCCAGAGGTAACTGGGGTCTAGTCAGACTCCTCACTTTCAACTACAACACGCTGCACTCGCTTAGTTAAATAATCTTTGAATCAGTCTAAAAGAGAACCAGATATTCCATAAAAATGCTCCGGCTTAAAAAGTAACTGTGAATGTGAAACAGGATCTAAAGCTTTGCTAAAATCTAAATAAATAACATCGACTTGACCCCCTTCATCTAAAATTCGACCAATTAAATCGTAGCATTTCAACAGTTGGGTAGTACACGATCGATTTTTCATAAAACCATGTTGCATTGTATATAAAACTGGCTCAATAAAAGAATACAAATGGTAAAACAAAAACGCTCAA
>KB307920.1:0-11045 GCA_000328365.1 Capitella teleta
TTCCTGTATAATTCATTATATGTAATATATTCGGTCGAAACTGTCAAGTATTAAATGCTGACAATTTGCCATTCAATCCTGTGTTGCCTAACGAGCTATGCTGTTGGACTGATGGTATTTATACACAAGCGCATAGGGAGGTAACTTGTACACGCAATCTATCAGCTAGCAGATCTATATATGAACGTGTATAATGTTGATCAATAGCATCAAGTACTTGCCAAGCATTGAGCAAATAGCAAGATAATTTCAAACCTCACGTCATAAGCCATTCACTTTATTCTCCCCGTGTACAATTACGTTCCCTGGGGCCTTATATCCCTCTCTGTATCATATTTCTTTTGCAGATTTATTCCGCTCGGCCGCGGAGGCTGACACGCACGACATTCTCAAGATGTACAACCGAAGTGGTCACCTGATCAATGTCTCTCCTCGCTTACCGCCAAACACGCCCGAAACACCGTACAAACTGGACGTAGTGGCCGCGCAGTACACGGGTATGATGTAGTCTATATGTTGTGCTCTTAGCGCAAGGCCCCTTCTCGATCTATCAGGTGGCCTTGCTTGGTCCCATACAAGGTGTTCCGTGTGCTGCAATGAAATTTTATGTTGGACACATGAAGTGAATGGCTAATGTATTCTGTCGAATGCTGTTGAATGGTTCGTTATATTGTTATATGCAACGTTGAAGAATATTTGATGCTTATATTTTTGTGTGTGTGTATAAATTATCTAATCATTGATATCCAAGACGTGTTCTGGCAGATCTTTCATGAGTCGTGGGATATTGAACCGCTGTCTTAAACGGTTTAGTACAGCGCAGGGAGAAATAGCCCCATGTTTCTTTTGCTATAGTAATTTCTTTTTGATTTGCTAGTTGTGAGAATAGATTGATTATTCTGCCCTCATATCGATGCTGTGGATTTCTATTCTTGTCTTTGTAGTTTACTTGGAGAATTTGCGTTTATAATTAATGTATTAATTCATATGGAGTTATGGTATTATATTGTTTGCATCACATGTTTAACTAAACACAACTTAATTGTGTCAGCTATGAATATTAAGGGAAAAATGAAGCAGTATATTCATTAATTAATTAAGTACCAGTAGTAATTAATATAGATAGATATGCTTCATGACCCATTAACTAACATGAATTAATATGCCATTAATTGAATCATTGATTTCTTTTAGGAATTATCATAAATGAAGTATGAAAACCAGTTAATAATGATACAATGAGGCAGCAATAAGTGCTGTTTCGTGCTGTATCAAAGGTTTTCGGAAGCTCTTTGGCGACCTTCGTTGAAGACTGAAAAGCGTTTTGTGTTTTTTTACCAGGTGAAGAGGATATAACAAGGTACTCTAAATACACGGGAAAAATACTTCAAACATTCTATTTTGACTAAGAACAGAGCGCTTGACTGAATAGGTCGTAATTGCCTATGTTTAATGTGCAATTTCGGGGCTTTTAGCCTTGGGTTTGATTGCTCTCTGTGACAATTTCAAGCTATATGCACCTTGAATATTTGAGTGCAGGGATGTCATAATATTTCGTTTTTATACCAGATGGTGCTTTAATTCCCCATAAATTGGTGATGCTCATTTTCTTTCAGCGATTTCTGTAGCCACCCAATTAGGATTCGATGTACAAGACTTGAGAAAAAGGTAGTTAGGATTTTCACGTCAATTTGACATCTTTATATTATAATTTTTCATCTTGCAGGTTAGAGGACTTGGAACAGAAAATTTATGTGGACAATGGGAAAATACCCGATGTGGTATCTGATATGAAGGTACAAGTCGAAACATTTCGACAAAAACTAGAGGTAATCATTATTGTGTTTATTATGATAAAAGTTAGCAAAAATATTTTGGTATGAAATATTTTGATATCCTTTTACAGAGCGTGGATCACCTTAGTTGGCTGGGGCTCTACAAAGACATCTCTAGTGGGACATCATTGCAACCATTCTGGAACAAACAGAGTCATTCAGGGAAGAAAACGCGAGAATACTGCCAAAGAGTGTACGACAAGTTTCTGAAAATGAGGTCAATATGCCGAATTAATTAACCTCGATTGATGCCATGTGATTTTAACAGTCAGGTTCAGGTCACAAAAGAAGTGCGCGATTATTTAAAGAAGCCGACCTTTGACAATTGGCAATGGGATGACCCCGAAATGATGATTCTGCTCCGACAAATGTTCCTCGATCTCGGCCTTACGACTAAGTTCAACATTGACGTCAGTCTTAACTCAATCTCCTTCAATCTCTCCAATCTCGATTCCTCTTTGCCAGATGGAGACCTTGCATTTGTGGCTGTTTGAGATTTACAAGCATTATAATGACGTTCCTTTTCACAATTTCAAGCACTGTTTTATGGTTACGCAAATGGTATGAAATCTAACCTCCTTTTCTGGAATATAATTCTCTATTTTATGTTTATAATTTTCAACTTTTCAGATGTATGGAATGTGCTGCCTAATAGACCTTCCGAATAAACTTGATGACCTTGACATTTTAACCTTAATAACCTCTGCCATATGCCATGACCTTGATCATCCCGGATATAACAACGCATACCAGGTTAGTCTTTCAATTGTTATTCTGTTATTCTCATTGGTTTGGTCATCATTGATTTGGTTTGTGTGGAAAGCGCAATTAGTCACTTGAGATTTAGATGCATTGCAGAAAAAGGACATGTGATTATTGCTACAACCATATCGCGCATCCATATTGTGCAAAACCAGAGTGCAGAATGCGTGAAATAATGATTCAATTAGCACACGACTGCAATAAATTGAGGGGCACAGAGCTGTCTGATGAGTCACTGGCTGACTGCAATCCTATGCTGACCGTGGAGGTCCAGGGTTCGAGACCCGATAAGGCCACGGGCGTTATGATTGCGAATTATAATTGTAATCTTGCGAATTATAATTGTAATTCTTCGGTGACTCTGCAGTGCTGCCCAACTGCGTAACAAGGCTGGGAGCTGTGTACTACTGTCTATGGTGTTATGCAGGATAAAGAACCCTTGATTGATAACAGTAGGGGAAATTAAACCCCGGTCCCGGGCCTTCAGTTCTGGCGCTCGTATCATCCAATTGGTTTGGGCTGAGCCAAATGATGCCTGATACTGAAGTGAATGGATGTTCCGTCTGAGGAAGGAGTTTTGATTCAAATATGCGTGTGACGTAGGATTGCTTCTCCTGTGTTCACATCAAATATTGTCTGAGGTTACACACTCTGCCGCACGCCAGACAAACACCTTCTCTGCTTTTCATTCTTCTGCCTCTCTCAGCTCTTGTGGTCTCTGACTGATGACACATGACGACGTAAAATGATTTTTTCTTTCGATTTCTCTTGAGTGATTTTTACGACATATCCCTATGTGCTTAGTATTTTTCTTTTTTTAATTCCTTGATTGTTTGGTGTCAATCGACTTTGATATGATGTTTCAACTTTAATCTTAACACGTTCGTGAGGGATTAATACGTTGTCATTTGTGAGCTTGAAGTTTCGGATTAATTCTCTCTGTTTATCAAGTGTAACTTTACTGTACTCTGAGCTATACATATGACATGCATTCATTGTGATTGGCTGAATTTTTGCTAGAAATCTTGATGAGATTGCTGCGTGATTGTGTTTATGTCTTCAGAGCAATTAGGATAATCGTCATCTTGTCATTTGTGTTTTAAAATCTATTAATGAAAGTCAAAGGTCAGAGAAATGTGTGTGAATTGCTTAAGGGGAAACAGCTGAGGATAATCTCATAGGTTTGTTTATAACATATACCTGTGTACTATAAACTGAAATGATTATTGATGGAATAAGTTGAGAAATGAGCACAATGAATGATGCAATTAGGAGAGCTCTAGTACACTGCAGGTGCTCAGACAGCAGTGCACCCATGCTGTGCACTAATTCATGCGTCAGGATTTTCTCATCGTGTTTCGTTCATTCTCTCGACTGCTGATCTTTTGATCAGCGAATAAATCAATATCAATAATCTTTGTGGATTTCTGGCGTCAAGAAGACAACCATCTGTTTGTCGTCTGACAAATAATCAATCATATGTGGCCTCTATATCTTAGTTTAACATGATTCATAGCTTTATGAATTAAATTAGCATAATTAATGGTGGATGTCCAAACATCATCCTAACTCTTTTGAATTGGCTTCTTGCAGAAGTTTTTCCCTGAATAATTTCATTCAAATGGTGTGATATTCTCAGCACAGTGTCGTTCAACCTCATTCGAGGCATTCAACCATAGTGCTGTATTCACAAATTATAAGCATAACTGGAATATAAATCTCTCTGATTCCATAATAAGAAATTATCTTATTGCACTCTCTATCTCAGCTGAGTAGACTGAAGTCCTAAAAATAAAACTGGTAATAGTTATTAGATAACATATGTTATTACATGTTTCATACTGAAGATAATAAAGATATATATACCGTGTAATAATTATAGGAATAAAATAGGAAGAAGAAAGATTCAAACAAGCAATAATATATTAGATGAATAATTATCAAACATACATTCAGGAAATTCAGCTGTTGATTGTGTTTTTTTCAGATCAATGCTCGAACGGAACTGGCCCTTCGCTACAATGACATTTCTCCCCTGGAGAATCACCACTGTTCCGTCGCGTTTGAAATCCTCGAACGACAAGAATGCAACATTCTACGGAACCTCAATCGGGACGAATTCAAACGGCTGAGAGAAGGGGTCATCAGGTCTGTCACCTTGACTTATCTCACTTTTTGTGGATAGTCTCTTAATCTCTCTCTTTAATTCCCTTGATTCGCATCATAATAAGCGATGCACTTGGGACTTCTACAAATATTGACTCACGTTTGATCAAAGCTTTGTATTCGTGTGAGAACTACGTGATAAATACATGTGAATACTCAGATTTGCATTCGGTCGTTGACTGCATGAAGGTTTTTACAAGTAGTTTCGTTCAAAGCTTCCAAGCTACATGAGCAGGAGAATTAAACTTGCAATGTTTTATGCCAGTATAGTTACATTGCATTTTGTTTATTACACATAAAGTGAAATAACATGTAAATAATTGATTGTAGGTTGACTGGCAAAGTATTTTGCAGTTTATGAGTAGTGTTAAGTGAAACAAATGTGTCTGGCAGTTGTATAAAAATAACTTTGTGCAAGTTTAAAAGGGTCATTGCATGGATGATCACAGACACAGTATATTGGTGCATTTATAGCGCTGGTTATAAATCATATCATTCGGTACATGTAGGTCCGCTTTAGGTATTTTAGAATTATTTCCACCAATTAATATGCTGTTAAGTGCCTCTCTTTCCCTTGCAGATGTATATTAGCAACAGACATGGCCAAGCACAACGAGGTGCTTAAAGCGTTCCGTTCGATCGTCGATGGTTTTGATTTTGCCAACAAAGACAACAAAGCCATGGTGAGTGCGCCTCCCGATTCCCGATCGGCTAGCTGTAATTTATTACTAAAGAATCACTTCATCACATCGAGGCCTAATTCCTAAGGTATCTTGATCTTTGAGAATCTCTGCTAATTAAACGCATGATTAAAGTCAGCCCATTTCGAGGCAAAATAGTAGCAGAGAAACCTGATTAGATTGCACTTAAAGATGACCTTTTATTTTATTGGTTCTGTCAGTGCTTCCATTCCATTTGTCAGATATTTATCATGGGAGTAGTAAGCTCTTATGTTAATTCTAAGAATTGCCAGCACTCCTGGTACTAATAGATGAAATGCTTCCTCTTAGATGATGATGATAGTTATGAAGGTAGCCGACATCTCGAATGAAGCTCGTCCGATGGAAGTTGCGGTTCCGTGGCTAGATTGCCTCCTTGAGGAGTTTTTCAACCAGGTTTGAAAAACCCCCCAAATAAAACAGTCCACACCCTCAACATGGAACCCACGTGCTTTCCAAAAACTCTTTTTTTATTTATTCATTTCTTGCAGACATTATTTTCTCCTTGCATGGCATGTTCTGTTATTGCTTCCTCGTGATTGATCTAATTTATTTCTGTGCAATCATTTTTTTTCTGCATGTCATTCTTTAGCTTATGGTGGTTATTATGAAAACTTCGGATGTTTCAAACGAGGCTCGGCCGCTCAATGTAGCTGAGCCGTGGTTGGACCATCTGCTTGAGGAGTTCTTCAAGCAGGTACAACAAGAGTTTAGCAGCCGCCTCTGTGTACATAGCTGTGGACTGTTATTTCTGTCGCATCCTAACGCATTTTGTTTGCACTTTACCAGTGCACCATGGTGCTCATGAAAGTTGCAGACATTTCGAATGAGGTGCGCCCGATGGATGTGTCATCGCGATGGCTCGAGCGCCTGCTCTTGGAGTACTTCATTCAGGTAGGGGGCGCCACCAGGCTTCCCATAATAGGACGATGAATGTTCACTTCAATTGGATAGCGACACCTCTGCTCTCTGGACGATCAATTAGTAGAATAAACGCTTCTTCTTTGCACTAATGTTCACAGACTAAGACTGGCCGAACGTTAATTCATCTGCTAATCGGTACACTTAGGTCAATTTACAGTGAGGTTCTGTTATATCTTCCACTGCTGAGCTTAGCAGCAGTCTTATAATATGCATGTTAAGTAATTATATTATGTTAAAGCCATTAACAGAACTTCACTGTTATATTTTATGATTATAGATCAATTGCATTGTATATACAGATCTTGTACATTCGCCTGCATGCATGTAAATGTCGATTATCGTTTTTATGTTGCATTAACACCACTTTTCTTCACCCACATCCTATAATTATATCGTTCTTTTATGCACCCTTTGGGCAAAGAAAACCCTATTGAATTTAACCTTAAGTAATTATGTCATATGCATTATTTACGATAATTCTGAGAGAATAATCAAAATGAAATTATAATTAATGAATTATTTTACCATATATACCTTTTTAGCACTGATTCAAATGAGCTGATTTTTCAGAGTGATTTGGAGAAACTGGAGGGTCTTCCCGTCGCTCCGTTCATGGATCGGGACAAAGTGACGAAGCCCTCTTCTCAGATCGGTTTCATCAAATTCGTCCTCCTTCCTCTCTTTGAAGCTCTTGGGGAACTGTTCCCCGTCATAACGGTAAGGATGCGTTATGATTTGTGGAATATGCGTTATGCTTCAACGGCTTGTGTTCGGGCAATCTTCCTCATGGTATCATTTAGAAATGTTTTCAGATGAACCACGTGCCATGAGCCATGTATTTTAAGCATTTTTTGTATAACAGATAGTGGAATAATAATGCTTCTTTAACTCCAGGATGACATCATAGTTCCTGTGCGCAAAGCTCTCGACTATTATACAGACATGCAGAATGCGTTGGAGGAAGAAAAGAAGCGAAAAGAGGCAGAGAAATGCGAGGCTAACCTCTCCGGGCTCGTGCCTCCACGCAATGACTCCAGACCCAAGCAGAACGGAGTCGTTCAATGACTCAAGTCTCGCAACATTTCTGGAGTTATTCGCTTCATCTGTGATGTTTTGAGCTGTGCGTGCATGATTAATGTATCCTTTCATCTTTCTCACACTCTGTTATGATCTGATATCTTTGTTGTTAGTTATGTGCCTTTTAGAATCATGGAATATTATGAGAAAAACCAAGGCAATCTCTCTCGTACATATATCGCTACTCCCTCCAGTACAATGCAGGACCCTATTGAACAAAAGAATTTTTTGCATCTTTCCAACCCTAATTTATCAGGTTGTCTCTCAAGTCGTTCAACGTTCCGGGTAAATATATATTTTTTTCTTTTTCGGTGACTTAAAAAAAAGATTAACTGCTGCCTACCTTTTAAATTTTTTTTTCTTTTCCTGTCATATCATTATTATCTTATAGGTGCTCTGAATAATTTCATGGAATTTCACTTTTGTGCTTGTACATATCTCTTATATAAAGTGGGTAATTAAGCAGACACTGCATCATCTTTGAAGCGATGCAATAAATTAAGACTGAATAATTACATTTTCGGCACAGAAGTTGTCGGGAGCAAAGAAAACTGCTCTAGCCGAGCACCTCACAATATTTCATTTTTTGATTTGTGTTACTATATTTATTGTTCATGATATTCACACAGCATGGAAACCTTGTGAAAACAATGAAAGTTTAAATTATTCCGTGACAAATATTTTAGTCTATTCACAATGTCAGGTTTGCGTGTTTCTCTTTGGGACCCTTAAAATACTCAGTTGTACGTACAGGGTTTTCTAATTGATGATATTTCCTGTTGAACAATAATTTCTGTAATAATCCCAAGCAATTTCATTGTAGTATTTTTCGTTGTCATATTCTGTGAATTGAAATGTTCTCGTTATGTGAAATTATTCTGCTGACTTTGCTCTTCAGTACCTGACAGTAGAATGGCTTAACATTTCAACGGCTTAATTAGGACAGATTTGCTGCTGCAGAATTGTGTAATATCCTCCCACATCTGTTACATAATCTGTTCTCATCAAGTCATGAAAACATCCACACATAAAGGAAATAAAACTGAAATCCAATGCATTTTTATTCATTTTGTTATGAGGCTAAAATGAAGGTTAATTATTTATTATTATGAAACTGCGTCGAATGATTAAATAAATTGTGGCGTTTGAGCGAATCAGATGCAAAATAACCTGAGAACCAATCATTCAATTAAAATATTTATATACAATGAAGAGGAAAAAAACAAAAAAAATTCTTTTGCAATCAACTGTGTTGTTTAGCATGACAAACACAGAATACTGAATTATATCGCAAAAGTAACCATAAAAATTTAACATGTTAAATGCTAATTCTACATGTTCTCACTGTAGTATTATGACAGCGCATAATGAGTTCATAGGTTAATGAGATGCGAGATGATATTTCAAGGGAGGCTGAATGACTTAGCCAGCAAAGAACACAAAGCCTTGGACGCATCTCCGTTCGTTTTGCTGAGCTCTTCGATGGCCTGTTGCCGTGAGAATCCGTTCCTAGTGATCTCTTGGATGCTTTTCTCAGGGAAGTTGTGTGCGGAAGATGCGGAGGCCATACCTGGGGAAGGGCACGTTTAAGAGTTCCATAAAAGAAAAGGAGTAATCGTGTGCGCTGATTATACTACTTGCATAGCTAAACTTGAAGCTAGCAAGCCCTGTGGGTTCAGCAAAACTTTATTGAAAATAAAATCTTCTGTTTATGTTGCATGCGTTTAATGTCAAACGGAATCAATCGATGAGGCGAGTGATCCGGTGGCGTATGAATACGCCAAGAGGACGGCATGCGTAGTGCGTACGAAGGCACTAACCAGAGGGTCCTGCTTCCCCAGACGACTTCTCCAAAGCCTCAGCCAGCTGTCTGTCTTCACTTTCTGAGGGCAACGTGCGATTCAAACGCGCGTGCTCAGGGAGATCTCCTTCAGCCAAGAACCGTGTCACCGTTCCTGTAGTTCCGATGACTAACGCATTCTGCTTCAGATCAATGCTGCACTGTTAAGTAGGTCATTGAAAAAGTAGGTCAGGAACAGGTCAATGATGGGTCCATCCGCACTACCTGGTGCCGTTTCAGCATGTCCAGCCCAAGGAGCATGTCCATCGGTTGGTTTTCCAGGATGGAAAAAGACGACTGGAGGAAGTCCGGACCAATCTGGATTTGACCTGAGACATCGAGAGATAAGCAATCGGCGAACGCAGGTGATTTCAGATCTTACAGAGATGAACTCGACCGATGATCTTCTGTGTGCCGACTCCTTTTGCGATTCCCGCCCAACGATTGTCGACTAAACGCATGATGTTGCAACGTTCCGCACATGCTTGGCTCATGATAGTCATTTGCGCACCTAAGGTAATCAACCGTCAAAAAGATTTCACGTTTATGACCCTTCAATGCAAATAAATCCTTATTTATTTATAATTTGTGGGGAAGCATTCAAAATTTAAGAATGACGCTCATTTTGTAGTGAACTTTATCAAAATATCATCAATCAAACAGCCACCCTTGGCCTTCGTGTCACACTAGTTTCGATAACTCACCAGAGTCAACAAATGCCTTGACCGGCTGACCGTTGACAAAGCAATCCACATACAACATGACCACCTGACCAAAGCTTTCAGGGGCGTATTCCATTGCGGTTTCCATGTTGCTCTCCACATTCTTCAACCTATTTGATTTTTAAAAACTTTAATCAAAGGTCGGATATGTCTCATTAGATTTCGACACCTACCTGATCTCCTCCGCAATTTTCCTCTGAGCGTCGTGATCAAATGGATCAGCCGTTAACAAACGAATTCGGTCTCTTTCTTTATTCGAATGCTCCGCTCTTTGCCTCGTCAAAACTTCCGTGAATTTCTCTAAAATTATCAAATAAATGAGAATGATTCAATGAAGAGAGAGAGAGAAGAGAGAGAGAGAGAGAAATCATTTATTTAACAACAACATACATCAATGTGAATTAAGCGGGGAGAAAAAAAAAAAAAAATAAATTTAAAAATATTTTTTTTTCTTCTTTTTTTTTTCTTCCGGTGCAGACTAATGGTAGTAATGATGATGATGATAGTATGATGATGCAGGGAGACCAGGCTAAGGCACAACAAGTGTCCGTTTTCGCGCTGGCCACCCCGGGGGATGATGAAATGATAATGATATTCATGATGATAATGATATGAGACGAGCATGAGAGGGAGAGAGAACTATTGATAGGATATTAATTTTGGTTATTGCAGACATAGCAGTTTTCTATTAAACATTGATATGAATATTGATTGATGAAATGAGATTTGATTCTTTTTGAAAATGAGGCTATTGAATGAGTTGATGAATATGAGAGAAGATGGCGTGGGAATGGGTTGACGGTGTTGGTAATTGAATAGCGGAGACCCAGTTGGAAGAATTGGTGTCGATGCAACGGGACCCGCAACCGATCATCTCCTCGTCCAGCACTGATAAAAGTGCTGAAATAATTCGGAAGTACTCAACTCTTCCACTTATAATAGAATTTTAATTCAAGGAGCTTTCGCAGATCCTCAATTTAAGAAGATTTGTTTGTTTGAA
>KB307920.1:27035-66632 GCA_000328365.1 Capitella teleta
GTATGTGTTTAAACTCGCTTCAGAGTGAATTTCTGCAAGGTTTCCGTGTAAATTGCTGTATATCAAATTTACTGGATTAAACACTCCACTAAACTCCTGATAAAAACTTGATTTCATACCCCAAAGACTTCTTATTATACACTCTATTCCTACATTTAAAAAAAATGATAATACATGTATGTGTACTACTGATTGATCTCGTATGTGCATGCACTTATCAAAGTACCATTGGTTCACGTACTGCCACAACCATAGAGGATTCATTAATGTAAAGTAATCTCTATGGCCACAACAGCAACAGCCTCAACTTATGCGTGAAAAAATTTTTCGCAGTGGGGACAGTGGAGTCTTGAAAAGGATATGGGGTGACCATGTAATTTATTAAACACTTGATAATTATAAATCAGTGACGGGTGCTACCAGATTGCTTGTGGGCATTATTCTAGTACATTGGTAGTATTTGGATCCTGAAACCCTTTTCATTTGATGTAAATGATATTTTCGCACCTGTGACTGACTATATTCAGACCCTACCGAAAACTTTACAGGTACATATGTCGGAGCCAATAACACATTTTCTGTGTTTCTCTTATTCAGATCTTCATTTTGATATGCTGTGTGGCATTGTTCAAACCGTAAACTTACCTTTAGCCTAATCAATCTAATCAATTAGCGATTTTACCTATGTTCCACGGAAGGGATTTTGTCTGATTATGAGTATGTTAGTAAGGAGGTCATTCTGCATGTATACCACTAAAAATAAATTATGTTGCAATATTGTCCGGGTCGACCCTTTTTTTAATGCTAAATTGATGGGCTTGTAGAGTAACTCAAACTGTACGTATAGACTTCATGATAATAATAGTTATGGTCAAAAGAATATCACCGCGAACCCATAATAGTTTATCCTTATTACATGTTGATGAAATTGGAATAGAAGTTACATGTATAGGAATAGCAGCATAGCATTTACCTGTAATTAAAAGTTTATGAAAATATATTGTATGAAGAAATACTTTTCTTCTGGCTTGAGTGCTTAACTACACACTATATGTAGATTACATATTCACTGAAATACTGATTCACATAACAATTATATACAAATGATATCAATAGGTGCATGACATGCTTGACTAACCATACCAAGTTTTTACTTCTCTTATCCTTTTAATTGTGTTTTTTTTTTTTTCACACTGCGATCTGTTTTGTAACACTTTCTCAGCAATGCACAGTGTCATTAAAATGCATTGAAATATTTAACATAGAGTAGATAGACTACTTTTGGCCCACTGTATTTACTTACCAATAGTACCAATGCGCCGAACTTATTGATGGTTTGAGTAAACTTATCGTGTCCCTTTACTATACTCTGAATCCGTTGATCGCAATTGTATAATTTGAGGTTATATAGGTGATAATATAATGAAAATTATCAACTTATCGCATATACGATTTTGTAAAGTTGACGTAAAATTGTGTGATGTTTCTTAGATAATTTATGAGAACCAGGTGATTACTCGATTACAAAAATGATAGCGTTATTTGCATCATGCCTAACGATCTTCCGAAATGTTAAGTTATTGTTTTATTTTGCCCTGTTAATTAAAGCAGTTAAACATATACATTGAAATGTGTTTGTTTATGGCCACATAAGGATTTAGCTGTGGACAATGAGAAGGCTTGTGTTTTTCTCTGTGAAAATGCTGACGTTCACCAAGGTCTAAATTTAGATTCATGTACACATGTACTTTGATCTGCAGCACTAAGGACCAGCGTTTAAGAATAATCACAGACTTGAACAGTGTACTTAGAACTTCTTCATCGCAGCTACATCACGTCAGTACACGTAGAAGTGAACGAAGCATTTTGGGCTTCAGTGAAAATTATGCCAGTAAATTGGTTCATTCCATAATCCATTCCCATTTATTATAAATTGTATATTAGGTTATATTTCAATGCTTTGTGAAATAATCACTCCTTATTTAAAGTAAAACGACATATTTCCATCACATGTACAATGTTAATTTAACAGTATAACAATATATTAATTTTCCCCCTTCTCTTGATAGTAATTAATGTAATTAACTTTAAAGTAATTAAAGTAATTAACTTTAAAATCTGTCACAAGAATTTTGAACTTGATGGGTTGATTGACCGGAAGGAGGTCATTTAGATTAAGCAGGCGTTATTTTGCTCATGTCGACCGCTGCAGTGTTCTGGATCTATTTGCAGCCTCGTTGAGGAGAGAGTTCCTGAATTCTATTTTGCTGGTTACAAGGCATTGTGTGATGGTTCTCAAAGCATCTTCATTCAATTAGCGCCTAATCTTGTTTATGCTTGCGATCTGCATGTAACATGCTGTGGAGGTGGAGTTAGAGCTTTTCTCGATGTCTCAGGGCTCATTTGTATCCCCAGAATTCGCAATCAGTTGATCGCCAATGACGAGAGACCGCCGTTGATGACGTCGACTGTCAGTTCAGTCAATATTCAGGTGTTCATTTAGATGTTTTTTTTTTTTGTTTTTTTTTTTCAGAGTTCTACGCGTCACAACGGATTTGTGCTGGGTAATTCAGAATATCTGTCTGTCTTTGTCGAAACACATTTCACCCACGCACACGGATCGGAAAAAAACTCATGTATTTATGGCGAAATTACAACGATGAGACCAATGTTGCAGGCTGGCACAATAGTTAGTAGCATTGGTTTCTCTCTCACGATGCAATTTTCGGATTTTTTTCTTCTCAATTTCCCTTGTCACACTGACTATACATAACAATTGATATGAATTATAATAAATGATAATAATTATTATAATAAATGCTCATGCATAAAATAATATAATAAATAAGTAGACGAAGGTTCGGCTATAAACACGGTGATTAAACAGTCGAACGTTTGGTTCAATAATTAAAGGTGGTTTTTGCAGCCAAACATTCGGTTACATAAAGTCAGACCTTTGTTTAAACAATAGGAGCATTTAGAGATTTCATTCCATGTATGAAGCCCTCTCTGTACACCTACCCTTTTAGAAATTCCTTTCTCAACCGACTTGCAGCCTTTGCGCACGAGATGTTTGAGAATCAATGTTTCAGTTTTACTCTCAAAAGGCAAGAAACCTTGAATCGCGTAGAGGCCCCAGTTGTGACACCGCATTTGCATTCATCATTTTTGTGGGTGGCAAATACCTGTTCAGCACACGCTGGTTACCTTGACACCAAGGTCTAAAACGCATGTATATCATGTTATTCGCGTCACATCTGTCACCTATATATCATCTTTTAATCTAAGAATACACTCCAACCTACATGGCGGCATTTTTGTTTTGCTTTCATCGCTCAAGGACTCACGGAACGCCCACGTCATCAGTGTACCGGTGAGTTACCTAAATAACCCCTTACGAAAGGAGGCACCCGGACGTCAAACAATTCATCTGTTGCTTCGTACTAATTTCTCCCCCAGAGACTGAGCTTGCTCCTATACAGCCTTTGTCCATTTGAATCCGTGCGACATTACACTGATATTTTCATGCATTATGCATGGCTGTCAGCAACAAAACTGAGCATCAAATTTCTCGTTAATGTGATGGGTCGGCGAGTTCACAGAGACGTCTCATGTCGAGATCTTTTTCTAAGGCAGCATTTTGCCATAATACATTGCTTCTTAGTTCGTCCTAATCAACTCATTATTCTTCCTGAGTCCGCCTGGAGGATGTGAAGTCAATGCCTCCTCGAAGATTGCTCCTTCTTATTTGGGGCGTGAGAGTAGGGATTTGGCCACATATGAACGAACCATTAACGCCTGCTGTGTGACGTAGGAGATCCCGATGAAGGCTTTGCGTGGTAAAGTGCACATTATATGACCACCGCCTTTTCTATGCGCGAAAACTCACACTGCGAGCAAAGGACGCGTGCAAAAAGCGTAGCAATGAATGACTCCAGGGTGGCATGCACTGAGAAGTGAGCATTTTTATTGCCGCCTCAACAAGCACCTCGAGTTACCAGAGGCCTCGTTCATTGGCGCGGGAACAAGTGAAAGAAATCTCGTACCGCAAATCTCCATCGTGACATACGACCGGGCCATTCTGAACAAGAAAAAGTCAATTTATCATAACACCAGAGGGCAGCATGTTCATTTCTTGCATTCATCACACACCCCTAAAAATGCGCTTTTATGCTTCAAGTCCGTTTTATGAGTTCTCAATGAAATGATAAATAAATGGCATGTTAACATGTGTCATTTCTGGTACTTTTCTGCGCAGTTTCGTGTGCGATATATGTAACAATGGAATACATACAGCGGAAATAGCTTTGATGTTACTCAAGTTGATGCTAATATGTAATTAAATAATTGGTTATAATTCAATTTATATAGATTGTTGGGTATATACGCAAACTTCGGGGATCGAGGATAGCAAATAACCCCATGGTAACGGATAACACTCACGATAGATTACATACATCCCGATGACGAAGATTCACTATACATTTCCACGCCATTGTGTTTTCACTGATTGCAGGTATCAAAGGTACAAATGTTACTTTATTAAGCTGGTCAACGACCTCTTGAAATTGAGCTAAAACATGCACAGAGTCAAATCAAGAGCGTGGGATCTAAATAGATACTAAGCACGTGCATGGATCTAAATTATTCACGCTTATTACAACGCATCCCTTAGACGTATAAGTTGGTGCGTCGCACTGAAGTGTGGGTTCGTTGACCTTGGCTCTCCAAGCGAACAATCAGTAGAGTGTTGAGGTAATCCTGAGATGATCCCATTAAATTGTGAGGGTGCGATATTTATGATAACCCTCTTGATCAGGTGGTGTGCGGACTGGATACTTGAACGAATGGGATGTGACTGTGGTACACCTAAATTAAATCATTGTAATCTTCACGTGAGAATTTGCGAGACTGATTTGATACACATGCCTCAATTTGGAAAGAGATCTTGAATAATGTTGCAAGATCAATTTGGAGAAAAGTACATTGTGGGAAGGAAGTTGGATATTCAAGGAAAGTTGAAAACACCACAGAAAGCTGGAAGCTAATTGTCGGGTTTCCCTCCATTTGTATTCTCAAAAGTAACGTAGGGGCAAGGAGAACAGAATATTTGCATTAAGGTGATCATTTGCTGCTCTTCGTAAAAGAAGTACACGTTATCTTTGCATTGATCAAAAGGTTTTGTCAAAGCGGAAGAACGGGCAGCCATGTCGAAAGGGAAGCAAGATCAAGAGTAAGAAACGGAAAAGAAGCTATTGCACTGAAATAGCAGTGGCTTTGATCTGTGGAATTTCTTGGATGTAAGTTCAAAGAAGAGAGCTAGAGTTCCACGTTACGCACTCATTACATTTGGTTCAGTGCTCGTTCCTAGCAATTAATGAGCTTCTCATCAATTGAAGCAAATGATGGGTGTGGCACAAACAAGGGAGGCACGGCAGAGGTCGCCGCTCCCAACAATGCTCGTTTCTCGATTCCTGATGACGATATCTTACTTGCTTAAAATATGAGCGCATTTATTTATTTATTTTTTTTTTGCCCCAAACTCACACTCAATAGACTTCGGCTACAGAGCTGATTCAGCATCATTGACCAATTTTAAAAGGCGAATTAAGTGTTTTTTCTCGGTGTAAAAGATTCCCCATATCCTCATGTTCTGCACGTGTAATAATTGTGTGATACAATATATGTCATGGGTATGTCCACTGTGGCACAATCATATCAATGTCAAGGTCACAATTCATAATTTTTATTAAATAATATGTTTGAATGCGTTAATTTCAGTATGCATATAGTTAATTATTATGCTGTATTTTTACATGAATTGTAACATAAAGACGTCTGCTCTGAAGCAAATAGATTGTCATTTGTCTCACATTTACAGACACATACATTTTCACATTTTAGTATTGCTTTTGTCATCTGAGATGCTGTTGGCTCCAGCAAATGAAACTGATAGGAGATGCAGGTACAAGTCACGTAGCCAGGAGGTACACTGATCTAATTTGACGATTAAATAGTTAGCTTCCAATACTCGATTTTCTTTGATGAATCTATATCGCTGAGGATATCATTTGTCATTGGGAGGAATGCGACCGACCAATATCTACAGAGAAACTTTTGATATCGGCTCAGGTAGTAGGGATAAGATCCCCAAAAAAGATCCCAGATCCAGGTTAAGAATATCCGGAGATCCGACAATCACAGCAAAATAATGTTCACCCATACCTTGCTATGGTCATCGCTGACTTCTTGAAAAAGGGAAATGAACTCATTTTCATTATTGCCACATCCCCAATTTGTCGCCAAATGAACATTTATGGGGTAAACTGAAGTCATTAATTCCTCACCGTCTCTCCACAATAACAAAGAGCTGATTCAAGGCTGTAACAATCATCAACTCACACGGCAGGATTGAAAGTCTCATCGAGAAATTGGGCCCAAAATCCTTTCATGTGGGGTGGTTGTATCTGACCATGAAATTTGAACATTTCGTCTTATGACCCCATATGACCCCATGCCGATTGTTTCTCAATCAAACCGAGTTAAGTTGATTTGTTTCGTTGGAAATTTCATGAATATGTGTCCAAGTGGTTTGTCTTATTACACACGTCAATTCGTGTCTATGGAATGAATACCTCAAAAGTGGTGTTGGTATAGCGTACCAGTTGGGTTTCTTTTGCACTTTAGTATAATATACACCGCATTACATTGATTCTGACACACGGGTATAAGGGTATAGGGTACATTCAATGTAATCAGCTGGTTTTGCCAGCGATAAAATTGATGCTGTTGTCTAAATTGAAATTATGTATCTTTCAAAAAATTTGACAAATATAGTACAATTATTTTTTTTGGTCGGAACCATGGCAAAATGCATTCAAACTTTTAAATCCACTCCCCCCCTCAAAAAAAAAAAAAAAAAAAAAAAGACAAAAAAAAAAACCCCAAAAAAAAGAACAAAAAACAAATAACAAAACAAAACAAAAAACAAAAAACAAAAACAAAAACAAAAACAAAAACAAAAACAAAAACAAAAACAAAAACAAAAACAAAAACAAAAACAAAAACAAAAGCAAGCAAAAACAAAAATCAAACAAACAAACAAGAAAAAAAAAACTAAAAAAACTGGCTGAGTGCATCTCGTCCAGCAGCATATTTGTCACACTACGGTGAAGATGACGATAACGCAAAACAAATGTATTCTCTCAACACTTGCATGTTCTTACTTCAGAGTCCCCACTGATAGCCAAGCAATAGCCTATTCGTCAGCGGCGATCTCAGATATCCGCTGATGGTAATACATGTAGTGGGTCAAAAACTGGAAGGTTGTCTGGCGTCAAAATCCGTGGGTATTGGCAGACACGTTAAAAATCCTGCATTAAAATCATCTATTATGCAAACGCCACACTATTCAAAATTAGAATCCTACTAAACTCAGCAAATTTACGCCGATATCCCAAGAAGTTTATAAGCCCAACCCATGACATACACAGCCATTCGGCTCATTTGCATAATTTATGCAGGGCGCATGCCTTGCGTGATATGCGTCGCGATGAAATGCTTTTTGCGCCGTAATTATGATCAAGTACAATAAATTATGGGGATTGGAATAAACAGTTGAAAGAGGAGCAGTTGAGTGCGTTTCGGTCGTATTTATTTCATATTCAGTTGTACTGATAAAATCATAAATAATACTAGTATTGGAATTTCAAAAAGACGCGCTAAATAGTAATCGACGCGACGTTTGCACGAGATTTCTCAGTTTTCAGCGCACACGAGAAGGAAGGGGAATGAAGTCCGCTGAACGCTTTCATAGAACTGCGATTTAACATTTCGATTCTCGGCTTCGACAGAGCGCCTTTCTCGAAATTTATTTTGTGTACATTCTGTGCGTGCACCGAATTGCGAAATGAGGTCATTCTGTTGAACTCTGTTGAATGGAGTGCTTCAATAATATTTGAAGCTCTAGTTTTCCGTGTTGAAAGGATTGTGCATTTACAATAATCACCGTGACAGTGAACTGGATTAAATTAATGAATTAATAACACAGATGAATCGGACGAGGTGTACACCTTGGCTTGGCATCTCGCCTGTGTGTGGCGATCTGTGATGATTTCTTCGCCTTTTCGGCATTCAGCATAAATAATAAAAAAACGACTCTATTTTACCAATATTAGACTTCACTTCAGGAATTAGCAGGACTAATCAAGCAATCTGAACGACATTTTTCAATTGAAGTAATGAAGGACTCCCCCTCTGACCCCTTCCCTCCCAAAGCTGGTTCATTTGCCTATTAGGTCAAGGTCAACGAGGTCAATGAATGAGTGAAAATTTCATAATTTGTTCAATCGAGCGTTCAAGTGGTTTTATTTATAAACTGAGGATATGGTTAGTGTATTTTTATTATTTATTTAGGTGGCATAATATATCGGGATTAGTTCGTGTGAGTTTGAGGCTGGTACTAGCGTTCTTAATTGCCAAATTACGCATTTTCCACGAGCGTCTAAAATTGAGTGCTGAATTCATGATCATTTCATGTAACTTCCAGTTAAATATACAAATATATCTCTGTCTGTACATGAGAATATTCAGACGGCATTCTGTCTAGCCAAGCAATGTCTGTGTCAAATACTGGTAGACACGCATATCCTATATATCGTGCACTTTGGAAATAATTAATAGTCTAGACTCTTAAGTGGATTTTTTAAATATATTCGACGTTTTATTGGTGATTTTGGTAATCCGCCATGTCTAGATTAAGAATACAGCGATTGAAATTTCCCCCTTGAGGGATTTGCTAATTTACATTCTTTCCTAATCACCCTACTCTCAAGTATGGATTTTCAGTATTGTTGTTGTGAATTGTGATTACATAATTGGCGAGTGACCTGGCTATTTGGGTTTTACGGCTCCACCAAACCCTTTTGGGTTACACAAGGCCAGAAGAGAAGCCCGGGACCGAGATTTTCCCCCACTTTTAGCGATCGATAAATCCCAAAGGGTTAATTCTTTATCCTGCATACCGGCACATGGCCCGATCGGTTCTCGAACCAGGGACCTCGGTCTCCTCGGTCGGCCTAGGATTGCAGTGGACTGGTCAAACCGCGCGGCTGTAGGCCTTTCTCTGAATGGCAACTATAAGACCATGGAACAATTATAGTCAGTTGTAACATTCAATTCGGTTTTAGAAAATAATAAATCGAGAGAAATAATATTATATGCATGCTTCCTGCCTGCTCAGCTAAGTCATGTGGTATACATATATATATTAGCGACGAGCCGTATATAGAGATGCCTCATGCCAGACCCATTCAGCATCCGGTATCGTAGCAGAACATCGCATCGTGATCAATTATGGGGCAAGATTACGTTTAAAAAACGATATATGTATTCTAAAAAGGACATACGAGATGAGAAACGTGGCCGAATATCGTACCCGACAGACAGATGGTGCTTTCTAATACTCGGGATTCTAGGCAAACACGACTTATAGCCATGCAATACAGCTGTTTAGGCAGATGCCAGATGGATATTAAATGATAATTTTTGCCCAAACATTTCAAAGCAGGCTTTGTGGTGCACAAAAGCATATTAGAAAACCCCTTGTGCAATATCCCCCACACTTCACTGAACATGCACTTTGCAATTGGCCTTCACTGACGCTTTCTACACATGCATTCAGGTGTTGTGCGAACATGCATGAGGGTCAAGGGAAACCCCATGGGGACGATACAAAGGCTCCTGGCTCATTCATGCATCATAACAGGTGTCGATTAAGACTCACGTTAAGGTCGAATCAAGGGCAGAGCAGAGGCTTCATGCAGCGTCCACCGATTGATGCTTCAGATCAGGGAGCGGAACTTGATATGATTTACAGAGGTAGGGGCTCACAGGTAGGGGCTCACAGGTAGCGAATTAGTTCTGTCTGTGTAATTGTGTAATTACTAATAACTGATCTGATATCTGAGCTCTTTCCACAGCAGGTTCATGCTGTGTCTGGCTCTGAAGCTCAGCTGATTGCAATAACTCATAAAAGCTTTGATATCGAGAAATGTTTAACATTAAGTTTTAATTACTTATGGTTAATTGTCCTGGAAAGGCATTGTGCAGCGTCGAAGTGATTTACTCATGCTTAAACCAGAACGACATAGCAGCTCCATTTGGTCAAGAACCAGGTAGATCGACTTGTATCGATCTACAATTAAACAGTACGTGTACGTGTACCCTCATCATAAAATGAATGTTCCAGATTGGGACAGTCAATCAACCTGAGAGAAAAGAACAAAATCCGCTGTAAATCCGAGTCCAAGTTCGTAAAGGTTACAGAGCTTCACCAGGTGCATAAATTATTGGAATGACGTCATAGCTGGAACTATGCCTTTCTCTGCGACTGAACGCATAAACACAAAACAGGATCGAGTCGATCTAATGCTTATAACAAAGCAACACAAAGACTGAATGTCTTGGACACTTTGATCGTAATTCCATATTTTCTATATCCATTGATAATTAAATAAAGCTTCCCTCGAAAAAAATTATGAAAACCCCAATTGTTACTAATTGCATTTGTTGTATAAGTCAATAATTACGATTAAAGTCAACTTCATCCATATGTGAGTGATCTGGTGCGTGATATCAACTTCCTAAATTGTGACGAAAATGCTATTTGCTTTGAGCAGCAATAGAACAGCCTCTCAGACATGAATTTCCAAATAAGAATTTCAGGAAACAGGTTCAACTCTATCGAAGCCGAGACTTTAACGGTTCCCTTCGAGGGACACTCAGTTAGAATTTTCTTTCTACAGCATGCTTGTTGAATTAATTTCTTTAAATCGCATTTCCTATCTTAAATTGTTGATAAATATATAATTTTCTCAGTATTAGTATTGGATATATAATTATGTTGAGGCATATACCACAGTGAAGAGTCCGACGAAAATATTTAGTATTTAATTAAATGAAGTAATTAGTCCCTTACTCCGTTAACATGCTGATATCAGTATGCTGATATCACGGTTCACTCCATGAACTCCATCTCTTGATAACGGAGTCAAAGGTAAACAAAGTGCAATCCCATAAGACCCTAATTCTCAAAGTGCTTCCCATAGATAAGCATTATCTATATCGTATAACATTGACATCTTTTGTTCTTGTGTCCTGACCTAAGCGACCCTACTTGGTGATGTCGTTAACCATACGGGTTACTCTCTCTGATGACAGGAGCAAGATGATGTAACAGTCGTTGACATGTCTTTTGAAAACAACATTTCCTGATAACTCCTAATATATACAGAGTATATATCATGTACGAGTAGTTAACTAGTATATTAAGGTCAGCTCTCAGCTAATGATTTTTTTTTTTTCGAGAAAACAAAACACTTGCTTAAATAGGGAAATGTCAGATCACAAAATGACTGAATTGACACGATGAGATACCCGTGATTAGGTCCCCGGCTATTTAGAATGAGCGTCTCTGCAAACGACCCTCCCTCGTCGATTAGACACCTCGTTTACTCTCCAATTCGTTTCGAGCAATGCGTCGTTAAGGCGCCCAATTTCGTTAAGATTATGTACACACATACTGGTCACAGATAAACTGATCATTTGGCTGAAATAGCATATTAAGAGAGCGTGCTAGAAGTCTTTCCTTATTGGTCTACTTTCTTTCTTTAAAATTACCGGTAGGTCATATGACATGCATGTTTATATAATAGCCATATACAGCCTGTGACACAGGCTGATTTAATTTTATGTGTCAACCACGTGACATCATGTGGCCTCATTCTGAACCACACGCGATTCCTCGGACTTCAAAGCGGGGGTCACGGGGTGGGGGTGGGAGAGTGCTTATAGCTGGCTGATTCTCCAGTATCATATTTGGACGCCCCAAGTCATGGTTCCGGGAAATATCGATGCAATTGAACCAGGCGACAATCCTCGTAGAAGTGTCGCCTTCTGTAAGGATTGCACATAAATGACATCATGTTTCCATTTGCAGACACTCACCAACTCAGAGCGACCTTTGACCTTTAATTGGAAGAGCAAAGACTCAATTTGAGCTCCCATCGAATGTAGAACACGCCCATCACGCATCTCTCTGTGTTACATCACTATATTTCAGTCTCTTATTAAAAGTCCATTAATCACACAGCAAAGAGGTGTTTGGCTTGAAAATATGATTGATCTATCTTAAATGCATATTCTTAATTAAAAAAAAAATCAAACCTCGCGATAATCAGATACGCTTAGCTCTGGACGTCTACCTGTTGAAATCTTCTGATATATCAACCAACCTATATCATCGTGTAAGTGGTTCACACCTGACATATTGTGTTATCCGAGGCGACAGGAACTCAGGTTCTGGCTTGTGTTATAACCCAATACGACCCTCTCAACTAATTAGATCCAATGATTACTACACTCGGATATAATTATATGATTCGCGGGTTCCGATTTCTATTTTTCTATTTACCGAAAATATTCGAGTCAATAAGTCAGCTTACTTATTAGAAATATCTCCTGTTTTATGAAACTAGTTCTATATATCGCTTTTTCTTCTTCTTCTTCTTCTCCCGCTTTTACTCTCAATGAGATGTACTAAATATGTACCACAGAGGAAGAATAATTATTCCTCTATGAATGTAAGTACTGTCATTTTGATTTCTACTCACTAGGAGTAGCAGTGATGCTACAATCGCATATAGTGACAGTGGGGGAAGGGTGAGGGTGGGTCTTGATATAATACAAGTATGTTTTACCTTGAAGCTGCCTGCATGTACCTTGTGCATGTGTATATCTCGGGGATATGTCTATTGGGATTTCGGATTTCATCTTAAAGTTTTTTTCCAGTCGATTAAAAGAAAGAAACGTGCATGTCAGATGTTGCGAGTGAGATGGAGATACATTTTTATTTATTCATCAAAATCATGGAAAGGATTAAGTGTTAATATAATCATTATAAACAACAACGAACAAATAAAATTGGACTGACACTTGATGCAATTTAACAATACAAATCCTACGATGTCCATATGCAATGTGCTGATGAAGAAAGATGAAACAAAATAACAAAAACGACAAAAAAGGACAAAAACCGATAAAGAGCAAAAGAGGCGCATAAGAAATAAATGTAACATATTGCGAGGATGCAACAGAAAGCGCCCTGACCCAATGAACTAGCCATGAATTGCACAAAAAAACATCGCAAATTCAAACAAATGTATACATATATATAGCGGCAGGCTTATGAAACGGATACATCCAATCGACCCTCACGTAAGTGATATAACCCGATGTTATCATACATACAGGCAAGAGTTATCTAAAATACCATTGCATTCCTGATCTCCCTCCTGAGTAGCTTCCGTACTCTTATACGACGCACTCAGAGCTTTCACCAAAGAGCAAAATGACAAACACAGACGTGTGTCGATGTCAAGCAGGTGAACCTGATCGAAAACTGGCGCAGTGATGTTTATCGTTCCAGGCGTAACCCTTAGGGCCAAATCCTAGCAGCGAGAATCGATGCGTAGGAGATTGCTATTGCAGGGAAAGGTCTATAACTTTCATCTTGTGTTTGGAGAAGCATGAGTGTATATTCCATCTGTAATATATCCCTTGTGGTGCGCCTACTGATGAATTGTTCAACGTTTTCGCTTCCACAATCAGCAATTAAATATCTACACTGTACTCCTTCATAATGTCTCTCATTAAATCATGTCGTATATCACAGATCTTGCAGGTGCATGGACTATGTTTTGATCATGTTCTAAGTTACGTTCTAATGAAAAGTTTAATAATTTATTTAATTGATAAACTTACTTCTTAAGACAAAAGTCTCTCGCCTAAAGTTCTGCACATGCAGAGGTCTGCTGCCAATCCTCACGGAGCTCGGCTCTCTCCCAAAACTAAACTTTAATTGCTAAATTCTCTACTTAGAAAAAGATTGCCGCACCTGCCAGATTATACGCGTTGCTTATATAGTCGCACACACGCGCTAAACAATTTGCCGAGAAGCAGTACTGAGGCCTAAATCTTTCTTTCACAATAAAACAATTACGGTTAATTTCAACATTCATTAATGATTAATCCTCCCTGTATTTATAATATATGCACATCGATAATAATGATTATAATGTTGTAGGCCGTGGCCCTCCTCCGTAGTCCTCCGTAGGGGGTGATGATCTTCACACTATGTTATATTCGTCTCATGTTTGTTACTCAGTGAAAATTTTCCTGTAACTCAGCTTCAAAGCCGGGTGTTGAGCCCTGCAGTAGTGTTTCATATGCAATCTCTCGGTGTCACGTACGTTTAGACACACCTATAGGATTATAGCCTCTGGGAGCCAAAATCTTCAACAGTGGCTGTTCATTTTCCCAAGACTAGGTGTTTGTTCTGTTTGGTACCCCCATGGCACAAATCGATGAATTTCTTCCGAGCGATCGAAGCCGTATATATCTGAAATGCCATGACCGCCATATCACCATTGTCTCTTGGTGGTGTGAGTCGCACGAGGCAATTATACCGTGTTGCACTCCGGCCGCAAGAGGGTAGTATGCAGGGGCGTAATGGAAATGGTCGCTTCATCGAATAACAATTGCACCCATGAAAATTGCACTAGAATCGGAAAGTGGGCTCTCATAAGACTCATCACGAAGATACCTAAATGCTCAGGTGAAACCCTCTGATCTTCTCATTAGTTGAAACAGAAATCTTAGCTTACCAATTTCTACTATATACAATAACACGAAGAAACACATTGCTAACCATTTAGATCAACATAGAACAAAGATTGCACGAAGGTATGTCGAAAGGAAGCGAAACCTCTGTGAGATCGTCAGCATAAGCACTCGAGTTCACTCACTCATCAACTGCAGCCCTCGGTTGGACGTAGGCGCTCTCCTCTTCATTTTCCTCCTCATTCTCCTCTTCATTTTCCTCCTCATTCTCACTGCTTCTGTTGCTGCAGAGAGTCCTCCTCGTGTCCATTCCATTGGATGTTGTCGGTCTACATTTGTGCATTTACCAAAACCGATAATATTTGTACTCAGTGTATATTTTGTCCAAAAATCGGTTGCTGCACACGATCCACAATTGTACCATAGGCATGCAAAAAATTCCCCCTCTCTCCAAACTCCCTGAGCCCAAAATACATCAGAGTGGATATCAAAGTAACATTTATGCAACCAGCACGCATGGAATGCCGAAGAGCTCTTTTAAAACGAGCGTTTTATTAGCACTCCGGCTCCATCGCCAAATCCAGAATGTGATCCTTAGATCCGCGGGCATTTCCCCTTCCACAAAAGATGGCCTCTCACTCCTGCCAAATGCTGACTCTTGTGTTCTGAACTTCAGATCCTTTTTGTGTCTCTTTACTCGACCAGGCAAAAGTTAAACTTGTGTGTGTTATGGTGTGTGTGTGTGGGGGGGGGGGTTGCCTAGAGCATGGCCGTATAGGTCGGTGGCATTTATGGTGAACAAGCCCGTTAAGAGGTTCCAGGCCAGGCATAGACACAAAGACGCTTCATTTAGGCCTCCTCCCTCACAATCAACCGGCATTGCTTAAGGTCACGTGATTCGATGACGTCATCAATAGGCACCCAGAAAGGGCTCATTTGAAATGTCGTAACGAGGTTAAGATATTGAAAGCCAGTCTTCTCACAACAGTGTTTATTGGCACCATTCACGTGTCACATATCTACACAATGACTACATGCACAGAACGACTAAGAGAATACAAAGTCGAAGGGAGAACAGTCTCCACTGAAGAGCTTGCTCGCCTCGACGCAATGAGAATTCATGGTACTGGTATATTACACGATTTAAAGGAGGAAAAGGTATGGTACAGTCCTATAGACTTGCTTTCCCTTTTCCCAAGGGACAGCAAAACACGCATCATTTCATTCGAAATTCACGACATTGGATCAGGATTTCTGGCCATGTCCCAAGGGGATGCGCCACTACCCCTGTTTGAAATTCTCACTCACACTTCCCGACTACAATATCAACACACAGCAATAAAAGCACATCAGACGCCATGTTCGTTGTTGTTGCAGGTGTTTGGCGTGGTGTATGTGCGCGTGGTGGCCGGCTCCGAAGCTCCTCTGGCGTTCGTCTTTTCCAGCTCCAGTTTCATGGGTTGATGAAATCGACTGCCACAGCAGAGCAGGCGAACAAAGCTCTTGCGGAAATTCTCAGACAAGAACGCGTACAGGAAGGGATTAACGCATGAATTTGCGTACATCAGACAGTTCGACGCCATCTTGATGGCGTAGAATGTAAATTCACTGTTTGGAACGCTGCCGAAATACTGAACCATTAATACTATTTGAAGAGGAAGCCAGCTGAGAGCGAAGATTAGTACTACAATGATGACCATGCGGGTGACTCTGCGTTTGCTTCTCATACTCTCAGCCGACTGTTGACACCCGGGGACGACTCCGTAGAGCAGGCGCTTCAGCATGAACCCGTACAGAATGCAAACCAGCGTCAGGGGCAGAACGTACGCGAAGACGAAGAAACATCCGTAGAAAATGCGGCCGTAATGCAGCTCCTCGTGAGTGAATCGAGGTGGCACGCAGGCCGTTCGCTCCTCCCCGTTGTGCTCGTAGAGAAAAACTTCATACTCAAAGACCACAGGGATATTGACGGATACGATGAGGATCCAGGAGAGTACGATGACAATTGACGTGTTATGCTCTGTGCGTATCGTCATGGAGGAAATCGGGTGCACGACGGCCATGTACCGATCAAGGCTCATGAGAACCAAGGTGTACACACTTGCGTATGCAGTGACGTTGATGGAGTATTGGTATACCTTGCAGAAGATCCGACCAAGTGGCCACCAATGTGTCGCGTAGTTCAGTGCTGTGAATGGTACGCATATTATGATGAAGAGCAGGTCGGCTACTGCGAGGTTAATAATCAAGAGATTAGTGGAGTTACGCATCTGTTTGTTGCACAAGACGACGATGATGACCAGCAGGTTGCCGATCAAGCCACACACGACGATCATTCCGAATATGATGGGGACGACGATGCTGACAATCGCCTCGAACCGCTGAGCCATAGCGGCATCGTGATCTGATGAGTTGGTAGAGTTGTGATCACTGGAGATGTTCAGCGCTGAGGAGTTCATGGTCTGCAAGAGACGATTTTATTGAAATTGTTCAAAGAAATTTGGATATCAGGTAAGCATGTTCATTATTGGGACACCATGGGTATGTTAAGGGCACTAAAATCAATCGAGCTTACGTTCAATTATGGATTGTAACCATTCGCCACAGTTTAACGGAAATCCATTTGCATTGAATACGGGTTGATTGATGCCAGAGTGAACATTGATAATTGATAATATAGAAATGTTGATGAATCTAGTTTTATTATCTTTAAATAGAGAATAGTAGTAATTTTGTTTTTCTCAATTGTGTGAGTGTGGATTACGTCATGATCACAATTCTCCGGTGACGTTTGATCGACGCTTATCTGCTTCGCAGAGGCACGAATTTTATCATGCATCAATTTTCAAATTGTCAAAATGTCATTGTTTATGATCTGAAAAGAATATCTTACTATAATTCAATTTTCATTGCAAAAGAACTATTAGTATTCCAAATGCCTTACTATTTACTGTACAAACCTACTGTTATAAGTGAGTTTCACATCGATTGCATAATACCCCTCTGATGAAACCTGGTACGGAGCAAGTGTCCCATAGGCTCAATTTGTCCTATGACTGCTGTCTGTTCGCACATGAGTTCCCCTTGTGCTGCATGACATCTGGGCAATAATAAATGTCGGTGGTAGTTCAGCGATTAAGGTTTCCTGAACATTGCAATCAATGCTCTGAAGGAAGGCCAATATGAGAGCCCAACGAGCGGTTCAGGTCCCGCGGGGAAAAACGAAACTGAACGCGGTCCAGGGGAGGCAAAAAGTGCAGCCAAGCAACGTAGATCTTCATGAAGCTGGCACTCTTAACGAGACATTGAGTGTTAGGGAAAAGTCACCATATTGGCTAGGGCGGGCGGAATAAAGATCATGTGGCTCGATACGGAATGAAGCCCTTTGTGACATGCGGGTCACCATTCATCTTCATCGAGCTTCATGCAGCGACAGATACGGCGCGAATTACAGAAGCCGATTGGCCCTGGAGACCTTGGGACTTATAGATGCAGAGAGGGATTGCAGACGCTTGGGTAATGCGTCCACCAATTATATACACATTTAGGTATTAGCAGCAGTAGCCAAAGACGATCAAAAGCCCGTAATTGATAGAACACCTACCGACTCTTTGATGGTCAATGTGACTTGGTTATTTTTACCTCCTCTTAATTACCACATCCTGCAAGTGATCATGACACTATTCCTCAAAGCCAAGTAGAAGTTTTCTTAGAACCTTCTTACGTTAAACGAGCACGCCGAATTTTTCGGTCTTTCCCTGATGAATGGAAATGGCCCAACCTTAAGCGCATTTTGCTAAGCCGCCTTAAGGGCAAAAATTTGTCTGGCTTCTGTTCTATCCGATCCAGGAGGATTTCCTCTCTAAGAAGGTCGTGAGGTCGTCCTGCGATTTTCGCATAAATCGTCGGGAGGCGCAATAACAGAAGCACCTTCTTAAACGCCAACCGAGCGACAGGAGCCAGAGGACTGTCTCTGTCCTCTACGGTGCCATCAATTAGCAGCCGGGTGTTCATGACATCGTACAATGATCCACGAATCGAGCCTTCTTCTTCTTTTGCCTCGCATGTGGATTGCATCTATGCGCCCCTAGACAGCGATCGCGACGACACCTGTCGTTCGCACGCAAAGTCCCAAGGACGTCGGAGTCACCACGAGGATTCGGACAACGAGTGCCGGTGGTCATTGCACGCCATTAGGCCGATGGCTCTCCAGCGCCTTCAAGGGCTCCTTTTGCAGGTCCTTCTCCAACTCACACCCGCCATTTCGTTCTAATACACCTCTCTTTTAACCAGTTCCACTTTATATTTGCCTTCTCCAATTTTCTTCTTTCACATTTCACGAGAGGCAGTTTATCTGTGGCAGAACTAGAAACTATGCATGCACGCAAAAAAGGAAAAGTAGACACGTTTTTTGTGCCTTGGGTTATGGAAGTCACGTGATGAATCTTTAGAGGGAGTTTCTGCTCTTGTAGCTCCCTCCTACACCATTATTTACTGTACCAGGGCCTCAAGGCCAAAGACTGAATATCTAGTTTAATACGCTGGAGAAAGCGAGTTGTTTTGACTGAAGCAAACGAGGAGTGCTGTTCGCAGCTACACGACAAGTGATTCAATCATCTTCCGTGTATTTCCGCTTCCTCGGGGGGAAACGAATGATAAATGTGCTAATTCGGAGCCAGAGGATTGCGTCGTGAATGAGCTCCTTCGTTCCTGGATCAATCCCTTCGTCATTGCGGCCTTCTTTTTATGAACTATGGAGCAGCGACGACGTTTGCGGCTCTCGTTATACGCGTCGATTTAAGACCGAAGCGTGCTCTGTTCACGCGGAAGTTCGCGTTGCAATCGGCTTCCATTGTATACTTTTGAATTTTTGGTCTAATCGAACGCGTACTTGGAATTGGGGGCTGAATGGAAGACTCCACACAACTACACTATTCCCTTCCCTCTGCGAAGGGTGTTAATCTCACGTGGAGAGTTCGCGCCATCACTGTACAAGCGGATCTTTCTGTCACTAAAGCTTAGAGAATGGTCATTCTTTAATTATACCAGGAACTGGCAGAAGCGCCAGACTTGAGAAGAATCGCATCAATCAGATGTATCCTGTGCAATCACTCATTCTCTTTTGTAAACTCAGCTCTCAATGAAATGACGCATGGCAATCGAACGTGCGTCATGGCTGTTACACGGATTTCCACAACAGTCTCCTGGGCGTTCATGCCAAACTCGGCGAACAGGAATTAGGTTGAAGAGCAACGCACCATCCGATCATACATCAAACGAGGTGGCACCAGAATCATGGGTGCTCTGGTTAAACGACCTTGACTTCATACGCTTGAGATAAATGACTTTGACTTCATGCGCGTGAGATTGGAAGAAAGAACTACAATCAAACCATTCCGGGATTTCTCTGCTTGATAAATTAACAGTATATGTGAAATAAGTATATGTGATTACAACGCTGCTATAATAATTGTTATATTTAACCATGGAAATGAGATGAAACCGTTTTGATAATCAGAGAGGACTGAATTTGGTGTGATATACGTTACAATGTATAATACGATATTAATATAACCAAATAGCAGTGCACTTAATTAGTTGGAATATCCAGATGGCATTCTGTGTGTTTCGTAAATAAAACCCGTAGCATGCAATTTGTCGATCTCGACAAGGGACAACATTGCGGCCACCAACGCAAGAGTGACGAGAGAAAAGAGAAGAGCCAGTGAGAGCGTGCCATTTGCAAGTTTTGCCTGCATTTGCAGTAATGGGCACATGGTCTTGAGCGAGCATTTCCCCTCTTCAAACCTCTTTATATACACACAGAAGGAGTGAGAGATAGAGGGTTTTCGGCGACTGAGTTAGAGCAACGGAGCTAGAGGCAAAATGTTCTGAGTGTGGCTTCAACAGTCGATTCACGCCTGACTTCCCGATCAAGGAAAATAGCGAAATCCAGGATTGGCGCCCGCAAGCACAACTTCCAATTCTTCCCATTCCTTCTTGCAGGACCCGACCTTTTTTATTATTATTATTATTATTATTATTATTATTATTATTATTATTATTATTATTATTATTATTATTATTATTATTATTATTATTATTATTATTATTATTATTATTATTATTATTATTATTATTATTATCATTATCATTATCATTATCATTATTATTATTATTATTATTATTATTATTATTATTATTATTATTATTATTATTATTATTATTATTATTATTATTATTATTATTATTATTATTATTATTATTATTATTATTATTATTATTATTATTATTATTATTATTATTATTATTATTATTATTATTATTATTATTATTATTATTATTATTATTATTATTATTATTATTTATTTTTATTTATTTATTTATTTTATTTTTTTGCTGGGGAGGGGGGTGGCTGGTATTTGCGCCACGCGAATTGACCATTGGATGGTTTTGAGTGGATGTTACGGAGGTGAGGGTCAGAGGGAATTCAGACCCCAAAGTGGGGGTATTATGTAAGAGCTGTAAGGTTTCAGGGGAATTTGGTGCGGCGCACATCGCATAAAATTACCAACATAATCCGTGCACCTCGAACCAATACATGCCGTGGCTGCCTCTCATGATAAATTCTCTTGTTCCGAATTTCAAATCTTCAAATCCCACCCAGCGCAAGCATTCCGAGTGTGAATTATAATCTGTTATAACTACTAGCACTCGGTAACGACAAACTTGTATAACAACCCCTAGCGTCTGGTATCCAGGTTTAAAGAACGTCTGACGTCAGGGACATTTTAATCAGCATGAGAGTGTCTCTCATCTGCTAATTATAAGCAAAGAATCCCAAATGCACCGAGTTCATAATTGCCAGGGGAGTGACTTGTAGGGTAAGATGGTTAAACGTCGAATTCCAGACAACCGTCACGTATTTGATCAGCCTGAAGCAGAGCAGGATGGCTGCCCTCTGTTAAAAGAACAAAGGGCGACTGAGTTCGATCTCATGCAGGAGATTAACTGCAGAGTGCGAAGTCAATATTCTGGCGAACTTCGTTACATCAAACGTGGAACAAAATGACCTCCGTGAGTTCATAGCTATTAGTGGTTGGTTCCATAACAATCCTCGTTTGATTGGGTGGCAGGGCAAGACTTTGTTATACTCCATAGAAGGTCCTCTGACCTATTATTACTCAGGCTCAAATTGGCCAAATATATTGGCCCTCAGCCAAATTTGCAACCGCGGTAACTATTGGTAACACAGGCCGTTATAATAAACTGCACTTAAGGGCCTCGTATCAACATGGACGTACATATAGCCCTGTTCGATCATTCCATGCAGATAAAGGTTTTGGATTCTTTTGAAGTTTAGGTCTCACGGGAGATGCCTGGGATGAGAGACACCTCAGCGCAACGCGACTGCTGGCTGCTTTGAACTCATCTCCCGCTGGGAGTCATTGTCTGAGTGACTGAGCCTGCGCTCCTACACGATTCGTTAAAAGCAAGTGCAGTCGGTAGGAAAACGAGGAGGCACAAACTAGCTTCATTCGGCATCAAATTCACTTTAATCGTGTCTTTATGCGGCACGTTTTGTCATCCAGAAATCAGTGTTGGGTGGGGCGAGAGGAAGGGGGGTTGAGGTGAGAGGAGGAAAAGAGTGGAGATGGATGGAGAGGGGTATTGTGGGACTAATGGACGGTGCCAGAGGACGAAATCAAAGATCACTCCGAAGTCAGTCCATTACGTTTCGAATCGCGATTCGCCAAACAGATAATACAGAGCTGTAGATGGCAGCGAAGGGAAATGTCAAGACATTTGGACGAGTGCTCCGCTGGCGGGTGTGACTCGGGGTGAGCATCGCGTGGCATCTTGGCCGCTGATTAGACCAGGTGCGAACCAGACGAGGTCGGGTGCGGTGGGGGGGACAAGCCTGAGGAATCGCGCCTGGTATAATTATGATATTCTGCATCAAAGGTTTGCGGTGTAAGCGAAGAAGAGCTTACGGGGAAAAGGAAATCGGATCTCCACCCCTTGTTTGCTCATTTGGGATCGTGTTCACAATCATCGGGGTGCCCATCTAGACATAAAACACAGAAGCACGCCGTTGTTACACTTTGGGTTACATAACTCTGTTCTTTATATTTGGTGTCGCAGGTCTCGACTCTTGTGTGACCTTTGACACCAACGGACTGAACAACAGAACAGGATCAAGAGAAAGAACATGGTGGAACAGGCTTTCACGTATATTACATAATGCTATATTCAGAAACTTTAAGGGCGTCTTAGATGTTATAATGTCATGGCCTTTCACTTCTGTATGCTGACTGCCCATTGCATAATATTCCGAATAGAGTATGCTGATCTCCCTCGCTTTATGAGTTATGAGCTCCACTGCAATATTCACTGTTTAGCATAATGTCCTAACCATGGTGCACCTCATAGCTGGCACCAAGTCTGCAACCATCACCATTTGCTTTGCTGTAACACTCGTCTTTATGACATATGCCCACATAAAAGAAACGGCGTAAAACGTGGAGACACACTTCACCATGCGGATAAGAGACCCAATGTCACAAGTCCACATCACCATGCGACTATTTGCGTGAGAGCACCGAGCAATCATTGAGAATTCTGAGAAGACGAGAGTGACATGTCTTGATCGGACGTGGACGCATCTCCCAGAATGCATCGCGACACGGTAGGGACGCCTGGAGATCTCTGGTGATTTGGACGGTCTCTGAGCAATCAATCAACCACTCGTCGCGGATAAAAAGAAAACGTAGCCGGATATAGGACGATTGTTCGGTGTGGAGGGAAGCAATTGGTTCAGATCTCACAAGAGTGACTCAAAGCAAAATAGAGAGTTGGACACCAACGAAAGAGCAACGGTCCGCAGCTGTCTCTCCTCGTATTCTCCGGAGAGTCTTTTTCCACTGATATTTTTACGACGCGAAAGAAGAGAAAATCTATCTGGCACAGGAAGTTGGCGATTCGGAACACGAAATTCACGACAGGGAAAATTCTCGGCACCTGCTACATGTCCCCCTCTGTCTCGCTCTCCTTCTCCCTCTCTCTCTCTCTCTCTTTCCTTCCTTCATTGGTCGTGTACGGATCCCATCTCTAACGGTACCACGAGGGTCGCAGTCGGTGGGATCCAGGCATGTTGTGCAATACGCCACGCGGTTAATTTCAACCGGCTGCGGTAGTAAATGTAGCTGGCAAACAGGGATAAGATCAGTCAACTTATATGCAACAACGGAAGCATCGCCCTTGGAGACTTTTATGCGCCAATTGCGTTGATGTAACTGGTTGTAATAAGAATAAAAGGCAATAGACTCAGAGCGATTACCATTGAGGCTCAGGCATAGACTACAATTGGAAGCCAGCAGCAATCTTCAAATTGCTTCCGCCACCGCTTCGACCCATTTCTCTCAGCGATTATCATGCCATCTTGATCGTGTCACTCCATTTAAGAAGCACAAGAAACCTTGTGGCTTATTTACGAGATCATTGGTGAGATGATCAAATAGGTTTCTTTATTAATAACAGGGGCCCTAAGGGCATCTTGAATTATTAAATCACTGTCCAGTTTTCATTGTTCGGCTGGCATAGGGGCTCGGTGTTCTTTGGTGTTAGTTGCAGTTGCATTAATTACTATTACCATGCCTTAAGGCTTAAGGTAATTAAGACAAGCAACAGGGTGGAAGCCGACCACTGAGACTCTTCCTAATTTCCCCTGAAAACTGCCCATGTCGTTCGGTTCATTCATATTGTATACATTGCGAGCAAACGGGTCTTTTAGTTCATGTGTTTTGCTCGGTTCCATTTTGGAAACGGTGATTGTGGAATTGATCATTTCAGATCCAGGGATCCAAATGTGGACGACATTGAATATTTTAAAGGTGATTTATCGATTCAATTTCATGCAATGACAAACGAGATAAAGAGAGATGGAATATTCAATCCGCAATGCATCAAAACATGGAATTCCGTCGAAGTATTTTCTTTACGAGATTTTTCTCTCCCAAAATCCCGAGAAAAAGGAAACATATAAAAAATCCTAAATGAGAAACATGTGATTCATGTATCTTCTTGCTAAATTCTTGGTATCTAATCTAGATAAAACATTCAATACAGTCATTGCATCAGATCTCTAATATTATAATCATAAATATTTCCATTTTAAAAATAAAAAGCTTTCTGTCCATGATCTTCATATTCTATAAACGAATTATGAACTTTTTTGTGCAAAAGTCCACTGAAAGCTGATATTCTTTAGCCAATCTTATTGTTTAAAACTTCTTGAAAACCTACTCCGCTGAACAAATGAATGACATTTTTTTTTTTGTACGGAATTCACGAAATATTCTGACTGAAGACCCCAAATATTTCTCGTTACTTCCTCGTTATCAATATGAATTTCCGAGAAACAATGAAACATGGGAGAAGAAATCCCGGATCCCGAGCGGATCAACGTGATGGAGAGGTTTCCGATACAAACAGGGAGAATCAAGAAAAGACACAGAACCAACTCACGAAGGCTTTAATTCCTCAATTTGCGTTGCATTAGCGGTCGCGAGGTCTGCAGCAGAGAGGGCCAGGTGTTACTTCGCACGCACGTTTGCGCAGAGCTCTGTGGAGAGGCCGTACCAATCTATCCGCGCACACAATCCGAATGAGCGAAGACTGTGAGTGGCGACGGATTGCGGTCTGACGCGGACGACGCAACTGCCGAGAGTGCAGCCTGGAGTTGCGCGCCGGCCAACATCTTTCGGCGGCGCTTAGCGCTCGCTTCGAGCCAACCAACCAACAAACTCGCGCGCTCTTGGCCGATGACGCTGCTCGATGGAGATTCTGGTTCGATACCGGAACAATATACGACTAATGACCGATACACGAGGCGGCCACCGGGACATTACCCTAATATTAAGATCCACAGCTGCGGTTTGACGATTGCAGCTGCGCGCATCTGCGAGATTCTCAAGGTAGGGAACAAAGCCTAGGCTTTACTGGTATTCATCCCAAGGAAGTGTTACGCAATGGACGCTGGTTATGTTTGTGTGGCCACAATTGCTTAACTATTGGGCAAGTATGGGCGTGATTGGTTGACTTGTACCATAGCACATAGTGCAATCGGATCGACTGAGTGACCTGCATCGCACGTGTATAATATTCCATGCACGTGTGCCCCGATTCAACCGCACAAAAGAAATCAGAATAAAACACTTGTAGCGACTCTATTAACTGCGACTCATTAAACTATTAAGTGCAATCTTTTTTGCCTGACACCTATTTTTTTTCTTTTTCAAGCAGACGAAATCGGAAATCGAAAAAATTTATTAAAAAAAATCCATTTTATGCTGTAAGAAAATGGGATAAGAGTCATTTATGGAGACGAATGTCTGAACGGAAACTGCAACAGCTGAGATAAAGAGAAACGGAATAATTAAAGTAGTTTGTAAATATATCCAAATTGAACACGGCTGAAGTGTCCTCAGACGGTCTTTGTTGGCAAAGTGTGTTCCAGACACAAGTTATAAGTCTCCTCACACCTGACACACCATTACATCCAAGATCCAAGAAACGCCCCAAACACACTATTCTTAAAAATATAATCTCGCTCTTTCCCTCTTTGTGTTCATTATTTTTTTTTTTTTTTAATAATTGAAGAATTTAATTTTAAATTTTTCTTCTTTGATTTTTCTGTATGGTTTTCTTTACTGTTAATTCGCTCTGATTTCAATTTAATACTTTTGCACGTTATGAATTTATTGTGATATTTTTACGCATGTACTTTTTTCAAATTCACCCTGACCTATAGCATAATTAAGGCTACACTCGTTCAGGCATTATTCAGTTTTCTTTATGACTAAATTACTAGAGTAATTGATTTGATTAAAACGAAATCATAAAAATGCGCAGACCACCATAAACGATCACAATAATTGATATAATTTTCAGCAAGAAAAAATCTCACTTAAAATAACGACCGCAATAATTTCTAAACAGCAGAAGAGGAATTGTTGAGTGTACGATTGAGGGTGACTTATGCGCACTTCTGGTGAACAACCATAAACGAGTTAAATAACGAACCGCTTGGTTAATTTAGCATTAATGCAAACATCAAACTCACCTGATCCAACCAAGCAGAAGTAACACACACATTTAGAAATGACACGAAATGTCTACCTGTTTAAAACTTGGGCAATTTTATGGCAGCATATGAGCACTTCGTTTGCAGAGATGTATTTCAAAGACGCCTCTCCGGCTTAGATGTCACTGGCCATTGAAACTAAGCTATGAAAACACCGACTTTAAATGATCATTGAATGGATAAAGGTCTATAGCTCACCCCTATATTGCAGTGTAATCACTCAAGGGCTGGATATGAATGACTAAATATATTTTGATCACATCTTAATGGACGATTCAGGAGAATGGACAGCACTGCGATTATTATTCATGTGTTCCTTGATCTATATCACATTTGTTTAGTGTTCTAACGTTTAATATAGCCTTTACTAGAGTTGCGTGTTTCGTTTTAACAGTTTAAGAACACAAAGGCGCATCATAGATTCCTAATGGCCTCAGGCGTTTCTTTGTCCTTCTTTTAAGCCATTGCTCTTAGAATATAATAACACACTATGATGTTCTCCGAACAAAGTTAGCGACTGCGCGTGCGTGACCTGAAAATTATTGCACTAAAAAGGAGAGAGAGAGAGCGAACGTCCAGTTACATATAGGGTAGGCAAGTGTGACGTCACGGAATTCCCTTATGCACGCACATGTGTGGGGATAAGCAACCTACAGAATGACGTCATTTTCTATGAAGTGAAATTTCCTAGTGGAGTTAGAAACACGAAAAAAAAAAAAAACTTAATATCAACACAGTAATAACTAACATCACAATATTGTTTAAATCCAAGCATGCAACGGCCGGCCCAATTTTAATGCAAAAGTTAAAAAAAAAAATAAAAAAATAAAAAAATAAAAATATAGATGTGAGGCAATAAAAGCGCATCCCAAACAACAAATACGTCTTAATTTGACCGACGCATTTGAAGACATCACTCCTGTTGAGGCAATTTCCTAAACACATAGATCAAATTTGAGAAGTTAAAACTCTTGCTTCCAACTCGAGTTCAATTTAATCATCCGTTTGATGACGTCATAATGAAAATCGTTGACGAAATGATGTCATGATGAAATGGTGAACAATGCGACATGCAACTTTGCATGGGAGCGGATATTTCAACCGTTCGGATTATAAATAATTATGTGTAAATGATATTCGCTCATCTCTGCTTTCAACCGATTCTGCTTTGGTTTGAGAATCTTATTTAATTGAATCATTTATTAGTTATGCTCAACCAAGAAATGTTAAGCTCTACTAAATACATGCTACCATGATAATTATATGTGATCAATGTTTGCCTCAATGTATTCTTGTTTGCAGTTTAACGAGCTCATTATCACATGTGCTCGTTATTTATTGTTCTTACCATTTCGAGATTACTTTGTAAAAATACCCATTTAGTAGCACGACATTATATAGATGAACGCATTATTTTCCTAATGAGCATTTGCTATGAAATTGGTGTTTAACTTTGGTGTTTTTACTCAATAACGAATTTCATACACATGGCTGGCATAACTTTTAAAACTTGGTCTCATAAAAGGTCCCAAAATAAACAGAAGTTCTCTTTAATTCATGCAATCAGAATATCTATGCAGCCAGCGTATAGATTCGTCCTGCATTGATCAACGACGGCATGTCATCCGATTGCGAATGGTCAGCGAAGTGAAGCCAGAGCGAGATGGACATCGAGATGGACATTGAAGGGCCCCGAGCAGAAGACCGCGTGATGCTACTAATGGATTTGCGTTGCATTATTGAAGAGGGTATCGTCTTTAGCTCACAAACCAACCGAAAAAGACTTTCGGGTGTCAAGTGACTAAAGGAGAAGCCGGAAGCGGATGTAAGCCTCGATGGCTGCAGCGCAAGACGTTTTCTAGGGTTGTTTGTATTTATATATATTGTATTTTCTGAGTTCGAAGAGGGTGTGCAGTGTGTCTGGGTTAGGGATGAAATAAATGGCAAAACTTTAACCAAACAATACCTTGGTCGCTGCATCTAAATGAATGGTTAGCTCTTGTATACTTGAAATCCGCATTTTACAACAACTGATTTCGATTTCACAACAATTCTAACCAGTTGCAATGATAAAACAGAACTTTTCGGGGCCATTAGCATAAATATAGAAAGACAACAGAACCCCTCCCCCCCTCAACGCCCATTGATCCGCGAGAGTCGAAAGGGCGGTTGACAAGGCTGAGTTCATTTCGACACATCGTGTGACGGAGAAGAGGATTGTTAATCACGCAATGAGGTGAAGTGAGCAACAGCAGCAGCAGCCATAAATGTTGCTTGGCCTATTTGCACTACTGTTCAGCTTCTTTTTATTCAAATTAGGGATGCGTAATAATTTCAAATCCGATATTCCATATATCCGTAATATCTTAATCCGGTTCTCGGGTATGCGAAACCTACCGCCCGGTTCGAATATTGGCTATGTAAATTAATCTCCTTTCTTTATATCTGCTGATCGATTCGACACAGTTTTGAATGATATACTTTTTTATTTTACTTATGACCCTGGTTATACAAAGTCTCACCGTGCAGCACCATGTCACATGACATGACGCCCCCGTATTCCTGACGTATTCTGTGTATTGGGCCGAGGGGAGTTCGAATTCGGTCCCGAGGGATGTCAATCGCGCGCCTCCTTGATTGTTTCCCGAAAGGGAAATCTGGATCTCAATTTTCAATTCGTCGGGAGGGCGAAGTCTGACGTCACATTAACAGCGCTATTGCTGGCGCGTATGCGCCAAGTGAGTATTGCAGTATTGAAACGGAGTCAAGTTAAATTTGGTTAGTACTATAGTATCAGGGAGAGTCCTAGGATGATCGTTGATGGTCAGATCGTTGATGGTCGAAGGAGAATGGACATGCGCAGACGCTGAAAGGAGAAAGGGCGCAGCCTCAAGCCCAGTCCGTGCAGCTGACACTGACCACTGACCTATGGAGTCAAACACAGAACTTTCAAGGAAGCCCTTATAAGCTATTTGTCTCGATACTTGTTTGTACTTATTATATACTCTCCTTCGGACTAATGCAATATTCCACAATCATCACCGGTTACGTTAGGCGAACGTTACTGCTCATTGTTCTTTTCTCTTTTTTTCTCATTTTTTTTTTTTTTTTTTTTTTTTTGTGAAATACCAGGAAATTTGATATACTACAGTTAGCCTCTGGATAATAGGCCCCTATAATAGGTATGTAAAGGGTTATGAAGTGGGTTTTATCCTACTTCTGATATTCTGCTAGAATAATATTATCTGCATGTAGAAGTGGTAAGACTAAGATAATGAAAAAAAAACCAAAAGTTTAATAATTGTGAGCCACACAAGACCAGAGGACATCCTCGTCGAATATTATGGGCAAATTGCTCACTCGATAAGTTCTCGCCGGACATTAAACATGTGATTATTTTGCCAATTCAAATTTTATTTTTTTCTTTATTTTTTTTTTTTTTTTTTGCGCCGACCAAATCACTAAAATGTGTCAAACAGGAACACGAGGAAATTCACCGAAAGGACAAATATTCTCCACAGAAAGCTTACAGCAATATATTTTCCATGACAGATTACGAATCTTCGATATAGACGTAACGTGCATTCAGTACAGAGCTTATGCATCGTACACCAACGATGATTGCAAAATCAACAACAACAAAAAAATACTTTGTAGAGAATTGCAGCTCAAATGCACTTAGTAAGTTAGTCGGAACGAATACTCGAATGCACAACTTAATTATTCAGCCTCTTTTACAGTATTATATTTATGCTCGGAATAAAATATGAAATTGTGCTTTGTATAGCGCTGATTCGTGAATCAGTATTTCAATTAATATGTAATCTACATATAGTGTGTAGTTAAGCACTCAAGCCAGAAGAAAAGTATTTCTTCATACAATATATTTTCATAAACTTTTAATTACAGGTAAATGCTATGCTGCTATTCCTATACATGTAATTTCTATTCCAATTTCATCAACATTTAGGCCGATTTAGCTCAATTAATAAAGTGCTCTCATCATTTCGCGATATTTCCATTTTTGGCGGCAAACAGGGCCCCGGACCATGGATAAGCTTCATTGAACGCATAATTAAGGCAACGCTCTCGTTCTATTGTTTAGATTGAGAGCGCTATTGTTGTGACAGTAGCACTGATGTTTATCTTCTAAATCAAAACAAAGCAGAGAGTTTGTACTGAAGCACTAAACAAAAGATGACAAATTCCTTAATGCCCGTTCAGGGGCTCATCTGATTTTGCTCTCTTCGCGATCACACCACCACTCGTATTGAAATGTTCCTCCCTCATTCAAACTAAACATTTTATTTGATTTCTTTGCATAAATGGGCACAGAATAAAATAGTCAATCCATACCAGATCTTTTTTTTTTTGGGGGGGGGGGGGATAATTGATACATTTTAGCAAATTTTAGAGTTATGTTTATAGCATGGTGTAGATAGACTACTTTTGGCCCACTCTGTATATATTCTCATTCTCATTCTTCATTCGCGTAGGCGTTGGAGATGAGCGAATCGACCATAATGCGCTTCACATTTTGGGCCATTACGTTGTTTGGCTCAGATTCAGCCTGACTTTCTCCGTTCGTGAGTTTCAATAACAGTGCTGGCCGATTGCAGGGTATTCAAACAAGACCGCGCATTGATGAGTTGAGTATACAATGATGTGTTACGTCATTCACAAGGTTGTTTCTTTATACATTATCGGTTAATGCCCCACTTCGGAGATTCGCAGTTTTCGAAATTTATCAGAAGAAAAGAAAAGTTCTGAAAGCCTTGACATCATTGTATCGTTTGCGGGCTAAAACTAGAGTAACGGAAATGGGGACATCAAAGGAAGCAAGTGGTATTGAATGAATGCTGAATAATTTTATCGGGAAATAATCACAATTATTTGAATTTATGATGGTATGAGAGTTGGTCAATTGCTGCTGGTATGATATTATATCTCCATAGAAAGGGGATTGTACATAGAAGGAGTAGAAAGAAAGGGAGTAGAGCCAAAGTTGCAGAGAATCTGGACGTTTGGAAGCAAATGAGGGGAAAATGTGAAAATGTGAAAATGTGAAGAGTGTTGTTATACGAGCTTCCGATGAAGATCTTTGAGAATTGGGTACACATGAAAATGCTAAAAGGGAGAGTGTGCTGGTGGGATGTTTTAATGATATTGATTATTTGATAATAATGATAATGGTTGTGAATGAGACTAGCACCACGAATCCAACTGTGAACAGCTTGCACAACGGCAGCTGACGCGCGATTTGTTTAGACTTACCCGGATACCAGATTTCTGATAATATTCAACATTTTCGCGTGGTCTAGCTACTCTAGATCACGGTAGATCAAAGGAATCGTGACACGAATTTTGACTTATGTTGAGTAGGTAAGTAGATCTGCCATTGTGGTTCGGAATCAATTATTGATGGCGATGACTCGATGCTAGCGTGAAAGGGGATTATATGGGACGGGGAATACACGGGAAGGTGGACAGAGGGTATTCTATATCAAAGCTAATTGGGCATCAGTGCCAGGCTATGTAGACTGTGGATGAAAACATACACGGTGTTTGAGGGATCTTGAGGGTCGTCAGAAAGTCGGCATTGGTTGCTTTGGCCGACGCTTGCAGTAATTGCTCACCGCTTGCATAAAAGTTTTAATATCGTACATATATAAATTAAAGAAATACAAGATTCTGTAGGTCCTTGTTATTTTATTCTAGTAATTTCTTCGATCTATGTGCAGTCACTAAATGATTATGATGTCTCGGGAATCAGCGCCACAATGTTTATTGTGGCTGTCTGTGTTTGGTTTTAAGTATGAATTCGGATTGCTGGGGTTCGGATTGTGAGGTGAGCTGAGGTGTGGCTGTACTCATAAACAAAGCATTTTTGTTCGTAGATTTCCGTTCAGTCTTTCTGAAGTTTGGATCCCGTTCATCCTTTCTTCCCCCGCATTCAAATCCCCCGGTTGTCCCCCTAATTCAGCTGAAATTTCACCAGATTAAGCGGCCCGTCGATCACGCCCTCCTTCACCCCTGGTCTCCCCTATCGCTGATCAGACTTAGGTCTTAGCGGAGAACATCCTTCTCAAATTGATGGTCTGAATTTAGACCACAGAATCCCATTGATCCACAACAACGTATATTCGCCCCTTTGAATAGGACGCTTCTTGCATTGTGGTGAAATAAGTTGCCTCGAGTATCAGTATAGATACCTACATCAATAACATTATTTAATAATGGTCGACAGTGCTCAGTGATGTAAGAAAAGCGCGATGAGATTAAGAGGAAAATATGGAGATAAACAGAATGAATGATAAGAAAGCCATGACGTCACTGCAACCCACGACCTTAAGCTACGACCAATCAAAAACAAGACTTTGTAAAGCTTGATGCGAAGGGTGTGAGGAGAGAAATGGCAGAGAGCAAGTCAGGTATAGAAGCTATGACTTAATGTCTCATTTAGGCTGGAACCAGACTTCAAGGGAAAGTTATTCAGGCCTGAATCAAGAACGCCAACGAGTGATTGATAACTCTTATATTAGCATGCGTCCACGTGTAGTGCATGTAGGTCACATCTATTGATTTGACGTCTTTTGTTCTTATGTTTACCATCTTGAGAGTTATGAACAGAAAGGGAGTGTCAGAGATGCGAGATGAAGCAACATGTGTTTTTTTACTGTAGCTAAGTATGAAATTGTTTCGCAGAATGTATATATGTATAGTAGAAAGCCTTTGAAGTGCCGCCATGAGTTGCTTAGGTAATTTTGAAACAATTCGGTGCATTGCGATGTGTACTAGTATTTCCAAACCAGAGCTACAGGAAGACCCATACAGAGCAGCCAAATGCTTAAATTGATTCATTTGAAGAAAGAATAAGTAGAGAGAGACAGCTGTCGGTGGTCGAAACTCTTTATTGCAGTTTTAGAAGCCATGAAAACGTTGCAATTCTCCTGAATGTTTTCCCATTCGACCTCCGTTTATATTATTCTTAGCAGCGACCAAAGGCTGAGGAGGATGAGCGATGCAGTATTATGAAAACAGAGTTCTGAGTAGAATGCGATATTACTCTTTGCATTGTGTTTGCCCTGATCGAAAGGATTGGTCTTAGCACAAACATAGAGATGTTGCTGGTTCGCAATTGGGATTTCGCGATCCTTTATTTTCCAGTACAGGCATCGCGGGAAGAGTATAGTTAAGGTACATAGATTGTAAATGGAAAGACAAAGGGGAGAGGATATGAAGTATGAGTTGGGGATTATGAGATATGAGAGGGAAATTATACAATGTGACGTGGAGGAGAATATTAGTAGTCTGGTAAATAAAAGGGAAAATGATAACAAAGAATAAAAAATAATATAAGAATAATATAAACGAGGAGAGTGACTCCGGTGACGACAATCATGGAATCATGAACTAAACCTGGGAGGGTAGATCCATTGAAAGGAAGAGCGAAAAAGAAAAGAAAAAAAGAACCACAGACTAAACCTAAGCTTTGACGACACGTGAATTGGAAGTGAAATGAGGAGAAACGGAGAACACGCTAAAAAATCTCTTCGGCGAAAGATTGAAACAAACTGATTTCCTTGTTTGTCTCGTGTTGTTGAGGAGAGTTTTAAGTCGTTTTCTGTCACTGGTTTTTCTAATGAAATATCGCACTGTTTTATCCACCGATGATGTTCTTCTCGGAACTACCATGATAACCCGAATGCCCGCCCTGTCTACCTTTTCGCTTCTACCCCTCTGTATTGCGTTGTGACGATCAGGGCTTGCACGCTGTGAAGAAGATGAATGATGAACAGTAATACTCGACAACTCATTCGTCATCATTATATGAAGTAACCATGCAACTATCTGACATATAAATGCTATACTAATCCACAGAATAGGTGTGATTGATGTATACATGTGCTTTTTATATTTAAAACACAGAACAATAAGTTTTTCAATGACATATACCTGACCTTTGACCCTGTTCTTGCAATGGACACTACGCTTAAATTGACAGATATTCAATTGCCAATGATTGGAGATACCAAGGAGGATACGTATTGACGTACATCTCAGATGAAGAAGTGTGACGTCAATTTGCGTTCATTTCAGACACAGCCATCGTCTTTTGTTCACGAAACAACATGGTCTTCATAATACCCCTATTTATGAAGCAACAATTAAAGGCCAATTTTTATGGTGTCAGTTTCGAAGTTCATGGCACTGATCAGAATAATCATAGTCAACCGCTGCTTTCTGTGATATCTGATTGGCTTCATGTGTAATAGCTGAGGTGGTCAGGTTTCCACCGGATTCTCATAGATTATCTGAGAAACATAATTCACGTTAACTTCACCCATCGCATATACGATAAGTTAATATTATATTACCACATGAGCCCAAATTATGCAATTGCTACCAACAAAGTTGAATTATAGGATAGCGAAGCAATAAGTTGACTTACACCATCGCGATCAATAACTTCATGCATAATGTGTATACAAAATGCTGGAATCAGATGGATTACTTGTACACAAGGAATTGTATGCAAGCAGACGCATACACATACACTCAACTTGTCTATAAAATTATGGTTTCGTCATCATCCAGGCGTACGATATTATTTAATATTGGCCCACTGTAGAAGGTACATATACTGCATTTGTGCATCGTATGTTTTGTCTACATCTGAAATTGAACCTAGCCAATTGGTTTCACCATTGCTCACTAACGGGGCTAATAATTACACGTTTGATTTCCATCGGCGCCGCATCCATATCTTTGGATTTTCGTCGCTATTTAAATGAACTAATTGATATGTCGTACCAGTGCGTTATGATCATCCTAAGGTGACCTGTGTTACCTCAAATACCAAACCCAGTTGGATATTGGCTTGTGTGCCAGCGCCCGCATTCGACTCCAACACTGTCCAAATTTCTAATGAGAATTAAAAGTTAACCAATATCCAACTGCATGAGTACGTAAAAATACTATAAACGGATTGCGGGACACGTTCCCGGGACTGTTAGACACACTTCGGATTATATGTAACTGATTTCGATAAAACTTGGTACATGCATGCAAATTAACATGAAAATGTATTTGACAGATGATAGCTAATATATTTAACTGTTTTAACATAATGTTTTCCACTTTTTATCAATGTTCAAGTACCAAAAGGAACATAGATTTAGGCCATTACCAGTACTCTTTTCCGGGGCTTTATTTGACCATTTTGTAGTAATTTCATCAAAATGTTACAAACACATATGTTTTATATTGCTCTGATGCGTCTATGAGAAAAATATCGAAGATGTTCATCAATTAATAATAATAATCTAAAATCGATCTTGAATTAGCGCGAAAATAAGGAGTCTGCCGCATTTTGACGAAATGCCGACCCCAGCGTCACTCAAATTGGCGCCATAGGTGATCACGTGACTTTCGAGAAAATTTGGCGCTTGTAATTTTTATCTAAAAGCTGACCTATATATTCAGGTAAAGTTTCAAATTTTTGCGATAACGCGTTCTTTGTTAGGTCGAGAACTTTCGAACAATCAGTTTAATTGCCTTGATGACTGGACACGTGACTGGTTCCTAGGATCGAAAATGAGTACTCCTCATATTTCAAAGACTAACAAACGATATGGGCTGTGAACTGTGATGAGATGAATAGAGGCTGAAAAGTTGAAACAGAGAAGGTATTTTTCTCTCTGGAGATGATCTCCACATTCTCCGGACGAGTTCTTTGAGCTCCCTCGACTGAGTCGCGCTGAGAGGTTTTTTCGAGGCGTCACTCATCCGTCCATCTCGTCTTGCGTCGTCTGAGATTTGCAGCAATTAACGAAAAGGAAGCGGATGTGGATGAAGATGCGTGAAGAGCAGTGAGGGTGCTGATTAGGACGAAATGGCAAGCCACTGAGAAGGCGGCACAGAGAGCGCGTGTTTGATATCAAGAGGTTCCATTTCATTAGCATTGAATTAACCCTGCCACCGGATATCAGTTCTATAGAAACTGCTTGCTTAGTGGACGCCTATCACCGGTTGTTCAGATGTACTTTGGTTTATAAGTAGATCTTCTGAATGTTTCATGCATCTTTTTTTTTTTTTTTTTTTTTTATCTAGAGGTAGCTTCACACTTATATATAAGTCAAATAAACCTATTTACCTGAGAGTTTCCGTCGAACACACCAAATAATTCACACCTGCAGAAAACTTTCGTTTGCAATCCCGTTTGACAACAAGACTTGTCTAAGAAAACAGGATATCTATGAATTATTGCGCAAAAGACACCTGCTCCACACGCTTGAGGTAAGGAAACGAATCACCTTTACTTTGACATAGAGATTCCGAGATCTGTTCATTTTGATCTTTGAAAAATTTCCTGGCGGATGTCACAAACAGAAAAGCTTGTTATCCTCAAAGCTCTGCATTTCCAATTCTCTATTAGAGATAAAATTTCTCCTACAGCGTCTCCGCCATGATGCATGCAAAATGGCCACACTGAGTTGCAAATAGACCAATGAGGATATGCAAGATAAAGAGGCAGTTCTCTAAACATAGAGCACACTTTGATCACTGGGTGTTTGGCAAAGTGGGTGGACAGGCATAGAGGGTCCAACGACGTGAGATCCATTGAAAACAGCGGATGAAAAAGACTCTTAACCCTAATTGTACCCAAAAGATGATCGCGGAAATCCGAGTAGCATACCGCAGGACTATTTCCATAAAGCAGCTGTGGAATATATTACATCACCAATCTGATGCTATGAATTTAATATTCACAAGAAATGCTAGCAAAGTTCAGCTGCTGGTTAGGTTAAACCATGACCTAGTTTCATTGAAGCAAAGGAAGAGCAGTCGCATAGTGCAGTGTGCGCCCGTATCACCTTTTAACAAGAGAAGATCACCCGTTGATCAAAGCGATGGATGGTTCACGCGGGACCGTGGCATCGCTTTCTTAGAAGACGTCAGATGAAAGCGAGTGGAATGAGGACAGAAGAGGAGGTTGGCACCACGAAGTGTTGCCTCAGAAGTAGAAGAGAGTTTGTTCTATATAAAAAGTCCTTAATGTGCATGGGTGTCACACAGCTTGGGTGTGGTTATTTCGTGGAAACGTTTAGTTAATTTAGATCAAGAAACATTTCCTCGATTGAGAATAAGAGGATATATTTAAAAGCACACGCTTTGTGAAAAGGAAGTTGCGGAACCCTCCATAAATAGCTATTAGAAATGGAGTTTCCGATTCAGTTACACGGGAAATCGTTCACCGAAATAGCACGTTGGGAGAGATAAATTTTCCGCTAAAAAATTACCTGCGTTTCTATGGAAATTACTAAATTACTTGGATTACTTGGAAAATTAGAGTTGTAGAGGTTCACCAAAAGGTCAATTTTACGCCATTTGAGACAACTGACCATTAAAATTCTAGCCATGATCAAAATAACCTAAGAGGGCCATAGATTACCAATGGTGGTATTTGAGCCTCGAACTCTGACCCCTGGAGTTCAATCATTACCCTCGTGGCTGACGTAACACAACAATATGTGTCAATATATGAGGCCACCCAGCTCCCACGAATTATCAATTCGCACATTTTTCACCCATGCATCATCAAAACGATACTCTGAAAATTCGCATCAAAGATTTGCTGTTGTGTGAATGGATCTGGGAGATTGCCTTCATTGGATCCACTTCATTGCACTGTGATCCGAACGAGATGGCTGTGGGCACGATGTCTTTCGCGGGCCTCGTACCAGGGACTTGGGCAGCCATCTCTTTCTCGCCTCTCTCCGGCTCTCTCCAAAATGAAGCCCGGGGACCAAATTAGCCAGATTACCCTCCCCTCCCCCCTCTTCACGAGGTCTGCTGATCTTTTCCATTTCATGGCTCAGTGAACATTGAGTTGCTGTCAGTCAGCGATTGACACCACAATGAATGGCAAAGATGTGGTAAAATATGCCTAGTACTGGACCAACCTTTGATGTAGCCATATAGCATGCAAGCTAGAGATCTGCACCTTTTGATTCATCTCTTCATGCACCGACGAAAATTTTAAATATAGAATACAGAGAAGAAAGGAGGGTTGCCAAGTGTCTATCTCATACTTCTTCTGCTGTGAAATGCATCAAGTGAGCGTATTTGCATTTGGAGAGAAAAGTCGCTCTTATTTCATTCTCTGATCACGGTCTGAGTCTACTTTATGAAGCGGCTGGGCAGCTTTAATAATAATAATAATAATAATAATTTATTCAGTAAAACGTGAGAAAATGTGCAATAATGAAGTTGTGGCTGAAGCACGAGTGCTTTTGTGCCACGATGAGAATTTACATGAAGTGAAGTATATGAAAAAAGGTGCATTGGAGCGAGTTTTGTTTTTTGTTACACGAACAGAGAGGTAATTTCTATTACATTTACAGAGAACACAGAAAAAGAAGAATGAAAAACGAAGAGAGAGAGAAAATAAATAAACAATAATAATAATAATAATAACATAATGTAATTACTATTCAGATATATTTTGCTATTAAAATGTTTTTTAGAGTTCTTTTGAATTTTCCAACGGAATCAATATTTAGGAGTGACAGTGGGTGGAGAAACGAATTGTAAATGAATGGTATACTATAATGTAATGTTTTTTGCCTTAAGACCGTTCTACAATAGGGTTGGACAATTTTACAACTTGTGCTTGATCTTGTATTTTGACCATGGATAACAGGGGTTAGGTGAAAAGTTTGAGTGACGGGATTGGGAAGCATGTGGTTAGTTAGTTGAACGTAAACATT
>KB307920.1:68244-78649 GCA_000328365.1 Capitella teleta
GATGGAAACATATCAGCTAAAATTACATTTATAGCAAAACCCTGATTTGGGGTCAATAATTTACCGAATTTCGTTTTTAGTTTTTCTTTTGTCTTTTAGTGTACTGAACCAAACTTTTCCAGGGGACAGAAGGAGATGTCGTTCACCAGAGAAATGAGATAGATACTTTAAAAGTCCACGAAGTCATCATCCTCAGATGGCCCTGGGGTCATAAGTCATGTAATCCGCGAGTAACGTTAGCTGCACAGAGGGAAGAATGGGCTCCGACCAGGCTGTCCATTACATCATCCCAGGCCCCCTTTGTGTCTAATTGGACGATGTTCGTTGTATGAAATTGCCAAATGTCACCTCAAGGATTGAGAAATTTGCCAGGATGAAGACTCACATATCAGCTCACCCTCTGAGCTTCTATCTTCTGGTCAACAAAGGACGAAATCAACTATTGACAAATTGAAGGATTGCTTCACACAAATCACGCCACTTCGAAATGAAAAGAGTTTTCTGCAAAGTAATACATCACGTGGTGTGTATTTTCCGTGCGTATTCTTTTATGTTGGCCCACCGTTTGTATTTGTCCATTTCAGAACGTGTGATCAGTTGAATGAACTCATTAGAAATCAATGTCCTTAAACATTAGAATCATTGTCCTTAAAAATTGTATTCTTAATAGAAGATCAATGTTGTCATATATTAGAAAAACAATATTCGTTATATCACAGTGGTGATGAAATGAACAAGCCAAAATGGAAGATGATACACTGAATACAACCTACGTAATAATACAGCGTAATGTATTATTCATTTCATCGGTCAACCTTATGCCAGTGCCATAATTAGTTGATTTTAAATTTAGCTCATTTGATGAAATCGAGAGAAAAGCTCTGATTATGCAATTAACTTGATCAAAGTAAGCTGATTATACCGCTCATCCTATCCCAGCAAATTGAAATTGGTTATTGGCAATAGATCACGCACGCTACCAACCTAAGTAGAATCGATGCCAAATGTGCGTCTGGAATGAAGAGCAGATTAATGACGTCATGTTGATGTCATTGAAAGAAGAAGAAAATCGTGGAACACAAAAATAAGAAAGACTCGGACGAATTAACACCAATAACATAACTCTCATTGATCCATTGCCAATTGTAAACGCCGATATCCGTGAAATGGAATCAGCTTGATTTGTGAAGATCACATGATGTTCAATGTCATGCATGAAAAATTGTCCCAATCGAGAACTTTCCTTGAGCGTTGGTGCAGCATACCAGGGTAATAAAATGTCGGTCACTGACATGGAGCTCATATTGAACGGTAAAATGCACCGAAGACACCCAACCCTGGGAGCTTAGGGTTGGGGGTTGCAGCCTTGTTGAGTGGAGCTTTATCAGGGACACAGTTCTCAGTCACAGTCTTGACCTGATATCCTTTGTGATACCCTGGATTATACATACCCTGGTGAGGCTGGTGTGTATTTCATGGCAAACATTAAAAAGCTACGGAAATTTTATTTACCGTATTAATAACGTTTCTATTTTATTTTTTCTTATGAGCAATTAGAAGCAAATGTGTTCGTGTTAATGCCAATACAGCCATAGCCCCCCATCATTGGAGGTATATACACGTGGCTGATATATTTTCCAATCCGCGCCTTGCATACTTACACGTATCGTGTTATTGCGTCACGCAAATCATTTGAAAGCACAAAATGAGGCAAATCATCTCTATTAAGACCTCAATTATCCCGTCCAGGCAGACAAGACCTTGGATCTTTTGGGTGAATTACATCAACAAGGCAATTGGTCGATAACAATTGGAAGATTGCAGTTAGAGCGGAAAACGCCGATTTCAGCGAACTGTATTGAACTGTATTGACTCTCAATCGATGATCAAATTGGTGCGTGTACATTTTGCAGCTTATTCCATTTAAGTGGCTCAATCACGTCTTCGGTGGAACACAACAAGCAGCAGTGAACTTAACGCCAAGTTCCATTAATCAAAGACTAAGCGAGGAAGACAAACAAGAATGGTCGAGAAATTCGGTCAAAGTGGAGAGCACCATTCTCATGGCCCCTTAATTCTTGCTGAAGTGGTGCTGCGATACGCTTGCAGGGAGCTAACCTCTTATTTGTGGCAGACGACCAGATGAATCCTCTCGTTCATCTGCTTCTTCACAGGCAATATTACAACCCGTGTCCATCATGATTGAGTTGGGAGTTTTTATTCAATAAAGGATTTCCCTCGCACCCGTTGACCCTTCCCTCTCAGTAGTCACCCTTCCTCTCTTAACCCTCTTTCCCCCGGAACGACGTCTAATTTGTATGCCATATTGAAGCAATTTAAGCAAAAGTAATTTCCAGATGGTGATATGCAATTTAGACGACGCTACCATAAAACAGTAGCAAGGGCAATACGCTTTTATACACCCCCCCCCCAATATGTAACGATTAGGGTGACGAGGGTATATATAGATCGAGTGTCCCTCAGGAGTGAAGCATACAAAGCAAAACCACCCAAAAAGAAAGGTTCCTTATTAAGACCAACATCCAAACAGACAATAAATTGAACAATGTTTCAAAGAGGAGGAAAGCATCTACTTTAGCAAACAAGCAATTGTGTCTATACGCCTCACTGACCTCCTATTGAGGAGATAAACGAGTGGCTGAATGAGGAGGCTTCGATTTTGCGCCCTGCAATGCCAATCAGCCCTCTTGGCTGTGAATGGAGCGTTTGATTTGGAGATCTCCCGCAGCCAAGGAGTGGGAACCACAGCACCTGTGCTACCTCTGTTGAAAGGGAATAACATTCCCTGTTTTTATCTTTTCTGACTGTCGCTCATTTTCATCGAGCCTCTCCCTACACCCTTGCATCATTAGGCGAGATATTCCCATTACACGTCAATGCTGCTTGCGCAACTGATGTGATGTTCAATTTTTGTTCAGCCATATGAATGAGTGACGACTGCATGCAACATGCCTCTATAAATACCACTCACTTTAAAATAAGGATATGCCTTGATGTCCACTCGGACTTAACACGTGTGCAGTGAGCTTAGCTTTTTTCCGGAGATTTGATAGAATATTATTTTAGCCAGAGGGCTGATCGAGTGGCTTTGCTTAGTCGTCGTGTCTAGCTACTTAACACGATCACATAATGAATGATGGTGTTTGTACTAGCAGAGAGAGCGTAACGCAGCATCCTGGAGAGATGGAAATATATGTCTTCTTCAAAACGTCGAATGGCAGCTAGAGTAAATACTGACGTGTCCGTGAACATTGCCTTATCATAATTTAATTTATTATTAATACTATAGAAAACGTAATCTACAGGAAGGATGATAATTTGAAGATACAGTTCACCGCTTGGCAGGCCATTCAAACGAAGTGGGTGAATCGGTCTGTCGAGATGCCTATCCTTTTGTTAATTCTGATGAAGATTGGACAAATAATTTATCGCGATTTTCAAAGAAATATCGGTGCTTATTAAAGCAAATAGTTGCTGGCTTGTTTGATAAATCAAATCCTTGTTCTGATTATTCAGAAATCGCTAATAAACACGTTGAGAGTTTATGAAATCTGACAACAGACAGGAATTGTTAACACTCCAATAACAAAATTTGATGAATTCAAGATTACCAAAGTATAATTATCCAATATCTCTGTAATCTTTCCAATCCTGATGTATTCCAAGGAAGATGTTATAATTACCCGATATTGCTTCATAAATCCTTCAGAGAAAGATTTATTTTTCTTAGGTTCTGTGTTTAGATTAAGGTGTATATTTTATACAGATTAGAACTTTTTTTGAGGGGGGGGGGGTCAGTTTGATTATCAGAAATTATTTCCCTGGAAACTGCGCTGACATGTTGTTTCTCTTGTTGCTTCGCTTCTCTTCCAGCTGAGGACCCATCCACTTACATCTGATCCTCAGACGATCAGCGTCCTGTTAACAGTCTCGACTGGTGCTCCAAATAGTACCCCATACCTAATACACAGGTACCCATGCTGAATCAGATTATAACGGGACCATCTAACACTCCAAAGCTGTACATTGTGTTTTTTCCCTTTGAGCTGCTGGATTAGCTTGACCAAAATACCAATTGCATGAACAAGTGTTTCGGTCAATTTTGACTTTATTTTTCACGGTAGGCTTGTTGTAATGATAAACTAATTAATTGGCTACACAGCTGGAGTAAATAAACTTTAGACGCTTGAGTGCATGCACTTCTCTTTAAAACCCTTGCTTATAAATATTATGGGCGTAACATCGCAATAACACGGAAACGGGAAAAAAGTCAGCATCCATGATGACTTAAGAAAAGAGAGCGCTCATTTTCTTGTTTGCGTCTTGTGACAGCTGTCAGTCACGTGATTACTGGGGTGGCTGACCTATACGGAGGAAGCGGAAGTAATATGACACGTGTCTTTCTTCATGTGATTGCTTTTAAGATGTGTCAATTTCATCATCCTATGACCGATATCGCGTCGATGAGTTAGATCCACAATTAAATGATCCAAGAGAACTACAATATATAAACCCCTTAATCAAGCACTGATTGCATTTTATGTTACAGGGAGACGAAAAATCTTCCGCATGATATTTATTTCGCGATCCCATATTCCAAGAGTCCAAAACCTTGCTTGCGACACCAGTGTCCCGAGACTCAATCGTCTCGCTTTGATGTCGAAGTCTACGGTGTTTTTACCCCACGTAATAAACCCGAATGATTGGAGCATTCGATGAGATGATTGTTGGGGGAGGAAATGACATGAACACACTCAAATATACAATGTATTGAATACTGATGCTCTTTGTTTTCTTCCTGCCTCTCTTTCGTGTAGCATAGCAATTGAATTGTGTATGCATGTAATACGTGGTTGAGTGGTATAGACAAACCGTTTGTCTATATACTTAATGGACTCAGTGTTGTATACCGCAATATGAGGAGGCAAAATACCGTGTTATAGTTGGGCAAATTGGACCACCAAACACTGGACACAAACCCCATCACTGGTACCACGTGATCGGCTAAATGAAGTTGATCAAAGCAATCACCTAAAAGTGATATAAATCAATCCCCTTTGATCGATGCACTATGAGGTGAATGTGGAGGAGAAGTTAGATTCTGATGTCGCTCAATGGAGATAAACATGACACATGAGATGAAAAAAAACCGCCTCTCTTACACTGCACAATGTCTGATTAATTGTTTGGTTCTCAAAGAACTGAATCCGGAAAGTTCAGCTGAAGTGTGATACCGATGGTGCAGCATGGCTTTATATGCCACGCCCCAAGACAGCAATGTCTATTAACTATCTCAGTAATGCGAGGAAGATTCATTAAACGTACTCAGCCACTAATCATCTCTCTCAAGACACGCGTTCTCTGCCTTTTTTCCCCCAGTGAAACACATCTGTGATTAATTAGAGATGTCTTTTTAGTTCCGATGCGGTAATCGATAAACTAAGTAGTGCAGAGTGGTTCACTTACATTGACTTGCATCTTGTGAGGAATCACAATCCATCGAAGGCGGGTGGCTGCAGTCATCGTGCTTCTTTTCATCCTGCAGCCATCAGAGGTCTTTAATCACTCAGCGAGCGCGGGGCGCATTGAAATCTCACATCCATCACCTGGAGAATCTCGACGTCCCATAGCTGTGCCCGTGTAATAAGTTGCTCGGCTTTGGAGAAAGATAATCAAGCATGAGGTGGACAAGCATCTGAGCCGTATGGGCGGGTCAGCTCATGCATCAATGCAAAATCTTTAAATGTAGCGGATGTTGCAAGAGTGAACATTGCCGCATAGGTCACTGCACGGAATGTTTTAATGGTCATGTGATGTTAATACTTGTATCAGAGCAACAGATGTCTCTGACCTATCTTAGGGTCATTTTAAATCATCGTGTGGCTATGCTTGGACAGAATGACCACCATCCTCACAATGAAAATCCATTGTCATATCTGTGTTGCTTTAAAACAAATTTAAAAGCCGAGTTGAGTTTGATATGGCCCATGGCAAGTTAATTGCTATAGAGGAATGAGGCCAGGTTTGGTTCGGAAGGGATTTCACTGTAGACAAACCGCTGCCAGGTCACTTGATACTTTCATTATGCTTAATTAGGTCAGTGAAGAGGCCAGTATAGTGCAAGCACTCGAGGGCTGGCAGTTCAGACCATTGCGTCGAGCAAAGTGGTAAGCTAGACTGTTATGATGCAAAACACCTGCACTATTGCTACTAAGGAGTGAGTGTATGGTGAGGGTTACAGTGCATCTAAGGCTTCCCTGTTAAAGCCTCCGAAGGCCACGTCCTTCGCTCTTTCTTGGATGTCGAGCTATCCAGATGACAGGACGATAACTTACCGCTGCTGATGTTCGTATTGCGCTAACAGTGTTGTCGCGAATGCTGATTTACAAATCGATAGAATTATGGGGGAAAAAGAAGAATGAAATCGCATCATTTTCATACTCTGTCCAAATTCTCGTGCATGGCACTTATCACGAGATGGTCTTGCATGTAACACGCTAAAAGATGTAACCGAGTCTCAGGCTGAAAATGCTTGCATCCAATGCTCAACTTCGGCGGATTTAGTACCATACATGCCGGAATGGACACAGCGCACAAGAACATAAAAATAACACAAAAGAAAAACATACATCTCGACAAGCACAGGTTGAAAAGTGAGTTTGTAAATATCATCCCTGGAAGGAAAACAATATATCACTTGCTGATATTGACAAAAAATGTAGCAAATATGGTGAGCTTTTCAGCCTCCCAAAGATTGATCAGCACCGAGGATATTCTGAAGGAGAGTTGCGCAACGGAGATGCATCGTCTTGGTGAACCAGCTATTGGACAGGTTCAAAAAGGATGAATTTCACGTATCACTTTCAATCCAGACAAAAATATCCAGGACCTAATGTCTGCCTTTTGTTTCACAAATGCGTATATAGATACTAGGTAACAATAACATTTCCGTTCCTTCTTTTAGCATATTTAATCTCCGAGGCCTGAAGCAATGATGTGTCTCGGTGGACCTAAGAGGTATACGTAGGCATAAAGTGCCTTATGTAAAGAGTACTAAAGACTAAATAATGCTTTCGAATTGGTTTCTGTTCGTTCGTCAGTCGCAAGCGCAGGCATTCAGCAAACAAAGTACTTTTAATCAAACCTCGAAGGAAGCTGTTCACTGAGAAGCACGCAATAAGAAACAAACGAAACACTTGCCTGCAATTGTTGGCTATTGTGTTATGCGGCATATGCCTAGATGACTAATGAGACCAACCCTTGCCCTGGAGCATCTTTCGCAGATGCGGCACAGAAGGTTTGCATCAGGTGCTCACCCTGTTCTTTCCTTGCATCGTATTCTGTTAATCTCCTCAACGACCGACTTCCCTGTCGAACGACAAGCCCTCAAAATCATCTGAACCAGAGCAACATCCTCCGTAAGGAGCGGTAATATTATCAAAAATAAGTTTCTTCTTTCTTCTTTCTTATGCTAAAAGTAGCCACGTTAATGACCTCAATGCTTATCAAAGGCAATACCCATTTCTGAGAAAGTGTAACAAAAGAGATTGCAGTGCAAAAACCAATCAAAATAAGAGAAAGAAATTCTTGGCATGGTTAGTGTAACATGTCATACTGCTATTACTATAAGTTATATTACAATTTCATCAACTTTTATGCCGATGTATCTCAATTAATATAGTGCACTCAACATTCCTCGATATTTCCACTTTTGGCGGCGACCAAGGCCCCGGACCATGGATAAGCTTCATTGAACGCATACTTAAGGCAATGCTTTCGTACTATTGTTTTGTTTGAGAGTGTTATGGTTGTGACAGTAGCACTAATGTGTATCTCTTAAAATCAAAACGAATCAGAGAGTTTGTATTGTAGGGCCACACAGGAGATGACATCCCTTATTGCTCATTTAGGGGCTCATCTTATTCTGCTCACAAAAATATCTTTTCGCGATCATCCAAAGCTGACATTTAATAGTTCCTTCCTCATTCAAAATAAACTTTTTCTTTGATTTCTTCGCATAGATGAGCACAAAATAACATGGTTATAATCCATACCAGGTAGTTATGTTTTGGAATAGTTGTTACATTTTAGCAAATTTTAGAGTTTTGTTTATAACATGGAGTAGACAAACTACTTTTGGCCCACTCTTTAGAGTAGGGAGTCCTCGAGCGCAAGATTGGCGGCTGACCTTGGATGTTTCCTACATGTGTGTTGTTTAGGGTAGCCTTCAATTGATGTTCAATTTCAGTGGTATTCAGTGCAACATAACCATTAGAAATGAGTCGGCAGAATATAATACAGAGAAGTGTACCCGGCTGCGAAGATTAGAAGTGAAAGCCTATGTGCACGTGCGTTAATGACAGTGAAGTGGCTTGCAAGAATGAAACACAAGGAATACACATTCAAATTCACTGGTGCATGTTGGGATGGACGTCACGTGATCGATGGAAGCATTTGCCGTGCCCTTCTCTCTGTTTTCGATCACTCGGCTCAAAAGATGCGCAAATGGCGTCATTCAGGCTAAAATGAACGAGCGAATGAATGAACGATGACAGGAGAGAAGCTGTCACGAATCTCACGCACTATTTGCTGTTCCTGCCTTCATGGCTGGGAACAAACTCGAGGTTTTCCTGTTTTCTTGATTGAGAAACATTCCTATTTAATCAGATTCAATCTTCGATGTGATCCATTAGATTGTTTGCCAGTGATGAAGACATTGCGAGGTCGTGTGTTGAAACATTGCCCATCCTGTTTAATCCATCACCGTATATCACAAGATTACCATTCTTCCAATCGGTGTGGTAGGCTGTGTCTCTCAACTATGACGTAATACTGCGACCTTTTTTTTTTTTTCGTCGCGGATAGAGTGCTTAAATTATGACCTAATAAAGTTGCAATAAAGAATAATTATACGTCCTCTGGTCTGGGTATCAATACTATAGATAAGTTATGTTATATACAGATAGGGCCAAAAGTAGTCTATCTACTCAGTGTTTAAGAACACAATGCTTTTCAATGGCGCGCTGCGCATTTCAGGAATTTCACAGAAAGTGTTACAAAACAGATCGCAGTGTGAAAACCACGCTAAGATCAAAGGTGTGGTGCACTTGGTGTGGTTAGTCTTAACATGTCATGCCGCTATTCATATCATCTCTATTTCAATTTCATCAACATTTATGCCGATTGATCTTAATTAATAAAGTACACTCATCATTTCGTGATATTTCCACTTTTAGTGGCAAACAGGGCCCCGGATCATGGATAAGCATCATTAAACGCATAATTAAGGCAACGCTCTCGTACGTACTATTGTTTTGTTTGAGAGTGCTACTGTGTAATAGTAACACAAATGGTTGTCTCCTAAAATCATAACAAAGCAGAGAGTTTGTAATGAAGCGCCACACAAGAGATGACATTCCTTATAATGCTCGTTCAGGGGCTCAGCTGATTTCGCTCTCTTCCCGATCACACACACCTCGTATCCTTCCCTCATTTGAGGTCTTTGCATAAATGCATAAATGAGCATATAACATAAAAGTCAATCCATACCAGGTAGTAATTTTTTGGAATAAATGATACATTTTAGCAAGTTTTTTTTTTTTTTTTTTTTTTAACGTGGAGTAGATGGACCTACTTTTGGCCCACTCTGTATATTATAGCATTATAGGCATCGCTGATCGACGAATTGTGCTCAGACTGTTTACAAAATGGTGTAAACTAGATAAAGATTGGAGTCAAAGCGAAATTTTCCAATTTTGCAACCAGACATCAATTGCACTGAAAAAGAAATAGAGAAAAAATGAAACTACATATTGTATATAATAATATTAATAACGTACTCACAATAACAAACCATTTCTTTTGTTGGACCAATAAGACATAGCGCCTACGTGGTGTAGAAATCACCTCAGCCCGTGGCCTCTTTTGGGGTCATCTATTCAGATCCTCTGTAGTAGCAGATGCTCTATTATGTCAAACGAGTCTCAAAGGCTGTTTGTCGAGTGGGGAATAAGCGATTGAAATCCTGTTTCTTGGATTGGATGCTTTGAAAGTGAGCTGAAATTTTAAAACGTGCTTTTGGTGTCAAATGATTAAAATATCTATGCAGTCAGAACAGGCCTACGTCAATCAGTTATGTTCCGTTCGATTTGCCGAGACTGGTGTCTGAACAAAGTCAATCGAACTGCTCGGTGTAACTTGAACTCACCGATCGAGTGGATGGTCGATAAAGTCTGCTCATACAGAATGGCTACAAATATATTGAGAAACACAGTAGTGCTCCTGGCAGAAAGATGATGGCTGAAATCGACATTAATGATTGACATGTAACTTACGAGCTTACGAGGGGGGGGAGGGTTGCATGATCAGATGCGTGCTAAACGTC
>KB307920.1:89689-109352 GCA_000328365.1 Capitella teleta
TGCCGAATTAAGGGAGTGTCGCTATGAACAAGTTTGTTGGTTAAGTCTCAGAGTTCTGTGTCGCTATCGAGAGTGAAACGCAGGTTGTTGACTATCCTGCAACCAATTGAGATGGAACTCTGATGATTATTGAGCGCGTCCAGCATAATTATCTCAACGAAAAACTACATATCAGACGACCTCCCCTGATTCCCACTGTTTTTTTTTTTTTTTTTTTTTTTAATTCTTTATTTGACGTCACTTCTGCTGATTTCATGCGGGGCTTTTGGTGATTTGGATGAGCTCGTGATATAGATGTTGAAATCGCTCCTGATTGCCGTGGTCCTTGATGCCAAACGTAGTCAAATACTTTCTTGAAATCTATACAATTATTAAAGGTGTTTCTGATTGATGAGACAGCAGGTGTTGAGCTGCTTCGTTTTATTCTTAAGAATCTCGTAGACTTGAGAGTTTAAACGGTAGAAGATATAAGGACTACAAAATAATACTATATGATTATACCCTCCGAGTTAAAAAACCGTGAAGCAGCACATTTAATTGAAATATAGTTCATATATCCATCCATGTTACTAGCATTTATCCCGATACGCATTCTAGAGATGGTCACAATAAATAGTCCGAGGATCACTGGAAATTATATGTTCTAGAAATGTCGTCGCTCTCAATTTCCGACCAATCTTCTATGTTGTGAATTCATAATTTCTCTATTTTTCCAGGGTCGAAAGATTTGTTGACATACACTCAGCCTTAGTTGTTAACGAGTATTGGTATACGTACATTAGCTCGAATTACTGTGAATAAACAAATCAACCTAATGGCTTCAGAGCATGGCTAATAAATCAAGAAAAATTCAACATCACGGACAAAATTCCTGCGAAAACGTTCATACTCTTCCACCAGTGGCCACCTAGAGATTTAATTAAAATGGTTAATTCTGATTTAGATAGTGACCTCAGATCAGTGGACTATCAATTGTTCATGCAAATACTACGCGTTTCTTGTACATGGTCACTTATATGCTGTGTGATTCATGACAATAAAGACTCAAAACTAACTAACAAAAGAAGCAAAAATAAAAAATATATATATAATTCGAGGGCGTGCAGTATATACGTGTGCTTATTATCATGTAAAAAAGGTTAAGATTTCCACTACATCTACATCTCAAAAATTGAATTTTACTGAGTTTTGACCACTACAAATTAGGGGAAATACGCGTAGCTTGAAAAAATAGCTTGGTGAGGTACCCTTTTCTTTAAATATTTATTTTACAGACATGTCAGGCCAAAAGTTGAATGCTTTTATGAATTCCTAAGTATATTTAAAACCATGTTTTAGCAGATCACATATCGTTGGGATTGGAGAATAATCGAGAAATATTGTAGTATGAACACAGTATTTTGTGTTTTATAAGATATCGGTGTGATGCATACTAACTAACTTCCTCTTGCACAATAATAATTATACGTATACCTCAGCTATTAGAGATTAATTTTATCTTGTAAGCTCCTTATTTTACATATTTATTGAGTATTTCTCAAAATAGTGTCATCTACCATGGATCATACTAGACATAATTAATTAATTAATTAATTAATAATAATAATTAATTAAGTATCTGTGTACACAAAATGCGTAATACTTATATTCATTGATCACTATTTGAATCAAATTTGATCGTTGAAATTGAAATCCTAAGTGGTCACTAAATAACTCACTGAATAAGGGATATTCTACCATAAATTACGTAAGCCATAGTGTCGAAGAAGTAGAAATGGAGGCCTTTATTGCGTAATGGTATACAAATATGACGCTGATTACATAATCGTTACTATCCCGTACTTCATCCTCTCCCAAATGAGTTCCTTCGAAGCTAATATTAGGTATTCGCTGATCTGTTATATCTCCAAGCTGTTCTCTCCTCTGAAACGATACATGCATATATCACAGATCAAAATAATCATATACTATAGTTTATACTGATTCATGCATTCGACTAAAATTGAATTAATCACAGCCGCCTAATTCAAGTGGCCATGTCTTGCTATATAAGCTAAATAAATATTTGCAGAACAGGAAATATTCACAATGACCACACATGGCATTTTGTTATTCAATTTGGAATCCACTGGGCCCATCTCGAAATGCAAACAGCTTCCGGTTACGGCGGCGTGTTGGCCTCAGAAAGCGCACGTGTTCAGTGCGACAGTGTTGTTGTGCAACCAATGCATGCATCCGCCTCCGTCTCCTCCCTTGGTCACGTGACAATCGGGCATCCAATCCTGTTTTATATATTTATATAGTTAACATATAATGCAAGAACGAGTCCTTCTTCTCAACCCATCGCTTATTCTTATTACAGTACAGCCCGCCTTTGGTTCATTCGCTTGGTGCCTCAATGGGTCGCTTCGTTACGGCCCGAAGTCACTCTCGGAAGATTCTAGTTGGTGATACTAATACTTCATAATAATGTTACGTCATGTCACCTTAAGCAGCAATTTGCAATTAATCACACAGAGAGAGAAGCAAATCAATATTTTCAGTGTCCTGCAGGTTGTATATTAGGCCTCTAATTTTCTGACCGAACTGTGTCACCCCAAACGAGTGTCAATCTCATGAAAGGCTCGAGATCACACAAACAACATATGAGTTTAGCTATCCTCTGACATGAACATCATTTGCGTTTGGTGCTATTATGACCTTTAATTCTGATGACATCGAAAGAGCAAATGGCCACTAAATGATCACCCTGGGACAAGAAACCCTTCAGGTCTCTGATGACGTCATGAAAATTATTGTGGTTGTAAATTAATCCAAACAGAATCACAATGAAATCGACCACGATCTCATTGAAGCGCAGTATCAGTCTAAGCGGAGCATACAACTGCACTTGGATTAATCTTCTTTTTTTTTTCTTCTTTTTATTGTGTATATCTATAACCATAATAGATGTAAGTGGATTGCCAGCGACTGATTTCCTGCGATTGCGGGAAGCGGAGGTCACGTGTTGCATTTCCGTCCTCTTATTGGTGGATGAAATGCTTGTTGATTTTGCACAGCCGCTGTTGCCCAGTTTGCCAGCTGCAAATGGCGCTCAATTTATCAGTTTCGTGAAACTAAATGTCAATGATGTCATAGATTATGCGAAAGTTGGTGTAATTGTATTTGTATGTTTGCCCCTCAAAAAATATATAAATTGAATATGTTTTGTAAACGCAATTTTATTTGTTTGATCATTATTTCAGCATGATATATGATAACACATCCATATTTAATGTCATATGTCATTTTCATCGCGAACGCAGCCGTAAAAGAAAATTGCCTTTCATCAGTTTGTCATAAGCAAAATATTGTCCAATATTCAACTGAACAAGGCACATATGAGACCTGTCAATAACCGGGGCATTGGGCCAACAGAGACACCAATCGATGACGATTTTTTGTTTGTCCAAAGGTCACGTGATATTAGCGTCATCCTTCTTGGAATGCCGTGCTTGTTCATTTGATTATGTGTGCGTGGTAGCCTTGTGCGCAACCAAAAGATGAAGATGCAATTTGAGGAAGAGTCATTGGCCTCTTGCCTTAGTGTCACAACAGGGGGAGGGGGTGTCACTCAACTCCCCCAACTCCCACTTATAGCTCTTCGTCTGCTAACTCAGTACAGCAAGAGACACAAAGAATGGAAAGATTGCTTAACGAGACGAACACAATCGTATATAAACCGAGAGTAGTAGAGTGTGACAAATTATAGCCTATAACAAACATGTACAAGTCACACGGTGTTGTTCACAATATGACAGAGAAAAAACAGCTGTGGTTTGAAATATTTGCAGACGTTATTTTTTTGGACTGACCGAGTAGCAGTTAATAGCAATATACAGCTTCTCATATTGCTCTGACGTGGGAGATTTCTGAATCATTCACTGATGAGATTAACAATGAGAATGAACTGTTCATTGATTGACGCCTCTTATTTAGCCCGAGAGGATGATTTCTTTCTCGGTTATTGAATTTCTTTGTCAGATCTAAGACATTGAAGGGAATCTCTTTTCTTCGCTTGCTTCTCTGGTGCATTCGACACCCCGGATAAGGACCCAGGATGCTCCTCTCTCGCCCGCCTCACTAACCATTGCGTATGAAGCCACACAAGAGCGAATGCCTATGTTTTATGGAGATGGCGACCAAATTGCATATTGCAATCTAGATATTGATACTCATGACACATGCGAGGTAAGCAATTGGTTTCAATGCCGCCGCAAATCAATTGGCTTGGAATTGAGTTCGAACATTTTCCATTGAGGCTCAGTGGTCTATGGAGAATATTGTCATTGTGTACCACCCAGTTGGCCGCTCCGACTGGTGGTGTGGCCGACAATGGAATATCGTAGCAATATAACAGATGCTTAACTTAACTATATTACATGTATGTACGTATAGTATGAGTCAGATTTTGGATGACTTAATAAATATCAGTTATTTCATCCAGGTACATGTATAACAATATTGTTTCAATTGGTTTTCCCACTTGATGAATGACAAGATTATATTATTATTAGATTATTATGTATTATATTATATATTAATATTAATATAATATTATAATAATATAATGACAACACACAAAATCCTCTGTAATCCTTGCATAATCAAGAGTGTCGATGACGTGAAAAGCATGGAGGCCGGTTTCTATATGGCATAAAAAAAATTAAACATCTGTCTCCATTTTAATCAATTCCGTCATTTCATCACAAAACGCAATCGACCTCCCTTAAGACATCGACATTTGTTACATCAATGTGTCACTCAATAATGATTATATGTATAATCATCTCTTTTGTCATAGCTGTTGATCGAGATTGCAGTGGGACATTTGCAAATCAACAGCAAATTGGTCGATAGTGAAGTCGGCTTCTTGAAGAATGTGTTTGAATTTCATTTCGAATTGATTTTGTGAAACGATTCTTCAATTCTTCGATTTGGTTTTGCCTCTCAACACAGCCGACCTGCGTTTAAATGACACGATACGTAATGTTCATGTTAATCGTGAACCGATCATTGTTAATACAAATGCAACATTTTTTGTCAAGTGAAGCAATGTGTTTCAGAACATAGTGCCGATAGCCTAAAATGACATTTTGCCGATTTCACGGAACTGGCGCATCGTCCAATTAGACGCAAAAGTAGAGGCGAATCTTTTCGCCAGAGGAAAAATGAAATGGACTGCCGGTCAGAGCCCTTTCTTTGCTTCTTCGCATGGCTCACTTTACTCGCATATCACCTGACATTTGACCTCAGGGTGATCTGAGGTAGATGACCTTGGTGACCTTTTGAACTGTTCATCTCATCTCTCTTTTGATGCAGTGCTCGGTGTGCGACTGCAGGTGACCTTATCCTCTAATCACTCTGCTTTTTTTCTAATGCCCTGGAATTAGGAGAAAATATATTCACTAACACGATGTTCATTTCATCAAAATGACGAGGAAAGGTCATGCACTGAATAATAATTTTCGTGGATTCAATTTGAGGTTAAACAATTTTATTTCTTTTGGCATTGGATTGATGACAGGGCCAGATAAAAGATAAGAGTATGTGGCAGGAAGCGATGGCTGACAGGCCGAACATGAGGAGAGATGAGGACGAAATTGATGAGATCAGACGAAAGCTGCCCAGCCGCTTCATAAAGTAGACTCAGACCGTGATCAGAGAATGAAATAAGAGCGACTTTTCTCTCCAAATGCAAATACGCTCACTTGATGCGTAGATCACAGGAAATGATGCAAGAGATGTCTGCGTACCGACCACCACCTCTCGTGTACTCATTTCTTGATTCCATCTCATCTTTGACCTCCATCTCAACCAACTATGTCTGATTATCTATTCTCTTTATGCTAGCCATTTATCGCTTCGAGATCCAACCCCATTTTGATTCCTTCTGAGAATTACGTAATCATTCAAAGAGTGGGACAAACAAGCTAATTGAGACGTAATAATTTATCCCAGGCACATATTGCGGTATTTATCAGGCTAATCTCCCCATCTCTCATCTCACATAAATTATTCATTCGCATGACTGGGATGCATCTCCATCGTAAAAATCGCTGTTATAACTATTCTATCTTGCTTTTCATTTGAATGTGGATCAAAGATTTACTGTTTGTGTGAATGGATCTGGGAGAGTGCCTTCATTGGATCCACTTCATTGCACTGTGATCCGAACGAGATGGCTGTGGGCACGATGTCTCTCGCGGGCCTCGTACCAGGGACTTGGGCAGCCATCTCTTTCTCGCCTCTCTCAGCCTCTCTCCAAAATGAAGCCCGGGGACCTAATTAGCCAGATTACCCTCCCCTCTCCCCTCTTCACGAGGTCTGCTGATCTTTTCCATTTCATGGCTCAGTGAACATGAGTTGCTTTCAGTCAGCGATAGACACCACAATGGATGGCTAAGTTGCGTGCGCTCCACGCACTGAAATTACGCTCTGAAGCTCACCGCAAACAGCACACATCAGCCATTTCGACCCTTCTGCTGTTGATTTCGTTCATCCTGGCCTTTTGGCACTCAGTCTTAACCCCCAATAACCCGATATAGGAGGTCTCACCTGCGTTCAATTCGTGTTACCATAACAACATCACCCTTAATTATGCGTCATACACGTGTGTACCCATCGCCCATTGCCATGTTACTCTGCCGTATGCCATAAGTATAATTACTATATATACAGTAATCAATCCACGTGAGTTACGTGTCAAAAATATTGATTTCAATTGTTTTAGCAGTCATCTCATCTGCTGAGGATCTTTCAGGCGAAACCAATCCAACCATCGTATATACATTGCAAATTCTGAAGCCGGCTGTCATCTTCTGCGCAGGAACAAGGCGTCTGTTGAAGATGGAGAGGTTTCATCCCGCCTGCGATTCGGATGCCCCGCACGTCGATGGACTCTCTCCGTCCGTCCGATCCACTCTGCCAAATGTTCCGTGAAACGATCTCCGCACTGAAACCCAATATGTGTGCCTCAGCGCCAGACTCTTAGGTCGACCCATGAACGTAAACATAGTGCTCTTAAACTCATGAATTTAACGTGAGAAATATAATGTTAGAATTTGATAAAGGTTATTAGTAATAGAGTCAAGGACAGAATGTTATAACAGGAACTTTGGACAGTTTGGCTGTTGCATGACAGCGATTGACTGTCTGTGCACCCGGCAGGATCTTTTATTGTGCGGATAGTGATCGGAAGTACCCTCGGCTTAAGCTGCAAGTGCATGTATAGCATCTTGTTTCCGTGAACCATTTAGACGACAATTCTGATCCCGGCAAGCTGTTTCCTAATCCGCATGGCTTCCGAATTAGCTTCAAGGTGTGCGCTGAATGGAGGAACCCGATGCTAACGAAATGGAACCATTGTCACAGCTAAGGTGCACTGCCTCTTGATATCAAACACGCGCTCTCTGTGCCGCCTTCTCAGTGGCTTGCCATTTCGTCCTAATCAGCACCCTCACTGCTCTTCACGCATCTTCATCCACATCCGCTTCCTTTTCGTTAATTGCTGCAAATCTCAGACGACGCAAGACGAGATGGACGGATGAGTGACGCCTCGAAAAAACCTCTCAGCGCGACTCAGTCGAGGGAGCTCAAAGAACTCGTTCGGAGAATGTGGAGATCATCCCCAGAGAGAAATACCTTCTCTGCTTCAACTTTTCAGCCTATGTTCATCTCATCACAGTTCACAGCCATCTCATTCGTATCATTTGTTAGTCTTTGAATTATGAGGAGTACTGATAGCCTCATTTTCGATCCTAGGAACCAGTCACGTGTCAAGTTATCAGGGTAATCAGTCACTCTATACATACAGAGATACCGTTGATGCGGGAATATCAATCTCGATATTATATACACAATTATACAGAGTGGGCAAAAGTAGTCTCTACTGCACGTAAAAGCAAAACTTTAGTTCGGCTAAAATTCATTCCTTAGCCTATCAAATGGCGGAGAATATGCGGCATATGGTCTGCCATACAAAGCTAGTTTTTCCTTATGAAAAATCGCCTTTCACCTACAATAATATTACACTTGCCCGCTGATAATTTCAACATGAACACATCACAAATCATTAAATCTAATCATATTTCACGTCAATAGTTGTTGACTCATCTACAAATAATCCGTTTTCAACTTTTTATACGACGCCGGCTAGATTTCCAAGAATCATAGAATGGCGCGTAATTTCAATCCGAGCGAGGCGCTGCTGGCGGATGTTTACATTGGGCGACGTTCGCGGCTGCCAGCATTTTTCTTAGTGAAAGTAGGACATTGGTGATATGAAAAGAGTTCAGCAGTAAATCTAAAACCCCGGATCGGTTGTGTCCTTTTGCGAAATTGCAGGCTACAACACAGACGCTGTTATATTTGGCGGATTATTTTGGGTGAAAATTGTAACGTAAACTGGAAATCTAAAATTTTTAATTTCTGTGGACTCAGTCTGGGCATGGCACGGTAGGGCTGATCCACGGGCGATCGGCATCAGCCTTAGTATAGGGCTAGCATACATGCCAACACTCCGTTTTTGACCCGGAGACTCCGTTTTTTGTACCCCCCCCCCCCAACCCGGTTTTGCATAAGTCTCCGGTTGGATCCGGTTTTCATAAATTTCTTGATTTTCTTTTTCTTTCATTTATATATCTGCAGCTCAGTTTCCCGCTCAATTTCTCGTTGTACTCTTATGAGGCTGCGTGTGGTTGCTGCATGCTCTTTAGCGTGGTTGATGGCCGTGATTGATCACACAGGGACTTCAAATACACAAGCAGAATGCTAACACGGTTGTCAGAAAACTCCAAAATAAGCAGTTGGTCATCAAATTCATCAAAACAACAAACATAACCCACCTGTTTGGCTCAATGGTAGAGCGTTGGACTTTCAATCCATGGGTAATGGGTTTGTGTCCCTTGGATGATTACCTATTAACATACAGTCTCTGGACTTTTAATGGGGACCTTATACATGTGTAACCAATGATTTAAGTATTCGTGGTTCATGGGCATTGCTTTGTGCACTTCGGTGGATATAGTGCCAAAATGATTTATTTATTTATGTATTTACATATTATATAAAATGCAAGTTACTAACGCTGAAGTTATTTTCACTGGTTGGATCGTTGCTAATAATTGATCGTTGTCGGCTGATTCCACCAGCCGTTTGTTCAAATTACAGGATGTTTCCAGACAGCAAAATCATAGTCAATTATCATTGTTAAAAAAAAAAAACTGTATGGTTAACTTTGCTAATGCTTGGTCATGAAGCGATGAACATGATGAAATTTGCAAAATCCAACTACTTTGGGATTGTTTCAGATGCTGGCAGGGACGACAATAATAATTGTCTGCCAATCTTAATTTGAGACATGAGAACTCGAGCGGACTTCTAAGTTATCACCATATAATATATATGCACCTCATTTATGGACATGCCAGCTATCGTGGAATAGAATCAATGTATCAGTTCATTGATGATATGCTTGAGGATCATAAGATAAGCACTGCTTATGATCGGCACTGTGACCAGGATCCTTGACTTGATCACAATGCTGATCTTATGCATCTGACAACGCCAATGCCATAGGGGAAGAATAATTGTTCTTCCTCTATGCCAATACTATAGTTGGAGCCGATAATTAAATCCTGCAAGGGTGCCACATAGGCACATACCAGATAATGAGCTCAAGAGTTAATGAAAATAAATGATTTGAACTGTATAACAAAATTTTTATTAACAATGAGTTTATCTTCCTTCCATGGTACATTATTATGGTTGCATAGTTGCTAAAATCACTACAAATATACGTTTGTCTGTTCTCTTTGGTACATGTACAAGCCCTGGCTTTCTTTATTTTCATCGTTGAATTAATTTGAAACTTTGGTGAAGTGGCTTATTTGTACCAAAATTCTGGGTTAAAAACTGTAAAGTTTGAACCAATTCGTGCTGGCTGATGCCATCTCTAGCCACTGAAACACGAAACATTTCACTGCGGGGCCATATGGAGGGAGCCACCCCCTCCCTCACCCACCCCCGTCAGCGATTTCATTTATCTCCGTTTTTGCCCTGGACAAAGGTTGGCAAGTATGGGCTAGGTTATTCCAAGAATAAATACCTGGTATGGAATGACTAACTTATCTTACGCCCATGTATGCCATCAACGCCAAAATTGTTTTTAAAAAGTCAAATTAAATGAGGGAGGAACACTTGAAAGTGATGTGTAATAACGCATCACCTCATCCTATAAAGTATGTGACGGGGGAGAAGCGATTTATATGGAGCGTTTTCCCTTCGTGTACGTGTAATGTGGAATACAACAGGAAGGGTAACTGTATACTATCAAATACCCGAAGGGATCACATGTGACCCTATACCTGACAAATCGCTCTCCCATCACACATATTATGAGGTCGTACGTATCGGGTGGATCACGATAACATTTATTTTGAGTGCAATCAGATGGGCCCCTGAACCGGCATTATGAAACGAATCAGGTGGGCCCCTGAACCAGCATTATGAAACGCATCAGATGCGGTTCATGACACTGCGGTACAAACTATCTGCTTTGTTTTGATTTTAGGAGATAAACATTAATGCTACAATAACAGCCACAGCACTCGCAAACAAAAATGAGTTCATTACGCAGATAACGAAGCCTCATTTATGCCTATCCATGGTCCGGGCCTCTTTGCCTTCAAACGTGAAAATACCGTCGAAGGTTGGATGCACGCGTTTGGTGAGATTAATCGGCAACGTAATTGGAACATGAATTTCAAGAATAGCAGCATGAAATGTTAGGCTATCCATACCAAGTATTCATATATCTTATCTTTGCGTGGCTTTTACACTGCGATCTGTTTTGTAACAAGTTCTCGAAAAAAAAATGCGCATTGCCATTGAAAAAGTATCAGAATCGTTAAAATAGAGTAGATCGACTATTTTAGGCTTTTTCTGTATAATTATTACATTGTGTATAGAGACTGATCTCCTTGTGTCTTTTGTATCTCTGTTTCATTCAATCGTTGTCCATTGAACATCTGTCCATTCCAGCGTATTATGTCCATTGTGAAAACAAAGGAGTCGACCCAGGTGATGCTCGACACAGGAGCTCATCTGTGTGAAATATGGCCTTTCCCATAGAATTATCGAGGAGTAATTAGAATGCCGGTTGGGGTCACGTGATCGATCAGAATTGAACATCAAATAACGGGAAGATTCTTTTCTATACACTAGAATTTATTTTAAACGATAAATTTAGCATTATCTAGGGAAGAAATATGAACTATAAGACATGTAGATTCAAAATAAAAAGCTATTTCAACAAAAAATGATAATAATTCCAGATAGGTAACGCCAGACTAATTAAATGAAAGGAAATTATTTCTTTCTGATGCAAACGATTCTAGATTGGTGTTTTACGAAACGGAAATAACAGTGGCATGCTTTTATTTCGGGTTTGTTATTCTCTTTGCTATCGTAAATATGCGATTTAAACAGGGCATTCTGGTGATTATACGAACTCACTGCTCTGCCACCTGGGAGCTTGAAATTTGAAATACCCCAAAAGCAGTCCGAAAATTTGAATCAGACGAAGCAGAATTTGCCTTCAGCTGTGTTGATATCATTCAAATTACGAACTTCCATTATGTGCCCTTAGATCTGAATGTTTTGAGCAATTCTGCATCTCACATCTCTGACAAATGACACGTCGATCAATTTCCATGCCATGTCGAGATGACCTCGAACTCCGCTTGGCATTTGTTCTGGGCAAATATTTTCCTCAATTCATGAATAATGTATCTGTGTTTCTTATTTGAGATTACTGATCTATAAATTAACATGTGTGTTCGTCAAAGGAATCATCTTTATTGGGTGTGAAAGTGAATGTGTATTTGCGTTGTATATAAATTAATCCTTATTATATATAATAATTCACAACTGGATTAAAAATTAGTTATTTTGTCCATACACATGTGAGTAGCAAAACAATGGAGCTGTAGGCGGTGTTACCCCACAAATGGTAAACGATATGTACCTATGTATACAAGTTTATTCTAATAAATATATTTACCAACATTTTTCTAAGAAAAAAGATTCCTACATTCAAATTAATAAAAAAAAACTCTGTGAAATTATGAGTTCAACGTAAATCCTTTTTTTTCCCAGGAATTCGTCTCAACTTGAGACCACAATTGTGTTGATCCGCCTTCGGGATGTCTTGAATATGAAGCAAATGGCAGGGATAAGCTTGGCTCAAGATTCCTAAAGGCCTTGTTTACAGCGAGCGCAACTTGGACTAAACAGCCCACTGCTTACGTACCGTGCCCGCTGCGCCCAGAATGTGTCTATGTTTCTGTACTTCACGGTGCCAAAAAAGTCGAGTCGAAACCTTTTCGGGGATTAAGTACATTGCGTCAGCGGCATTGAGCGCAGACGGACCATACTTCGCCTTTACGACTCGTGATTGACGTTGCCCGAATGGCTCTTTTCTATCAGGCAGTGGTCAGCCGCTGCATTGGCCATTCAGGTCGAATTGGATGGTCAAAGGCGTTCTTAATGAGTCATAACGCAGAATGTTTAGATTGACAGAACAACAGAATCATAGCGTCCTTGTAACTCGTGTCTTTCTTGTATATCCATGGCAGCCCTTAAGTTTGAATAAGAAGTAACATGATTATGTTATGCATGGGAATTATATACACCATGCTCTGCGCTTGTACTGTTCCAGTATATATATACCATGTAGTTAGTATTGTCCATTAATTAGCAAGTACAGGTAAACGCTAACACCGGCGTGAACCTACAGACACGATTATAGGACATCATGAAATTTCATGCCGTCTTCATTGTCGATTTCGCACGCAATCACGCAAGAAAATCGACTCCAATTCAACGTTGTCCGTGTCTGCTGTAAGCATTGGCGGCGATAAAGGAGGAAATCTCAGCGCTCTGTTCGGCTGTGTTGAAGCCAAATGAAAAAGACTTCTAGGAAACGGTCATTTCATGGAGAGAGAAAGAGAGAGAAGGGCTTTCATGTGAAAGCATTTAATATTCATCGCAAGCATTTGATTTCAATTACTTCAAGTAGATGGCATTCCTTTTATATATGTACCATCGATTATCAGTGTGGCGTCGGTTTTCTTGCAAATGTCGTCGAACGGTGATTGTCATGGATAATAAAAATTAAATATTCAATGATATCGGATTATTGGGGTACACGTTTTTAGGCCAAAATTAGTATTATTAACCGCATACTAAATCCGATACACCTGAATAAAAATACAATAATATAAATAATCAACATTTGATGCAACGTGCATAGCAGACTCCTCCATAATTGTACGATTTTTGCCATAAGTCAGGTTATCTTGAAACTGGTTTCACGGGCAAATGCTTGCAGTGTGACGGTTGCTTTGACTCAATTTAAAGAGAGTACCAAGTCCGCTCTCAAGGCAATATTTGTCCCATTCGTAGTGAAAGAGATTGCCAGCCAGTATATTAAGAATAGACTGATCGACACGGGAGCAGTCACGGCCAGTATCCATGTTACGGTTCTTCCTGGCGTCTTTAATCACCTCGCAATGCGCTTCGAGGCTTTCGTGAAAGAAACACGTTCTTGTGTTGGAACATAGAAGCCACCACCACAGAATCCGCTCTCTGATCAGCCTCGTTTTCATGAAAAACATGGTTCCAGTAGACACGTGCTTCTTGCGATTTGATCTTTCTAAGTTTGTAGGTAGGTAGTCGTAGATCGGGGGAGGAATTTTCGTTGCTCCTTGTACGGTTTTGTCCAGAAATACAATTCCTCCATCGCCTTCCGCCACCTCGAAAACATAGTCAATGTTACTGGAGAGAAGTCGAGCAGTTGAGTCAATCCACAACACGGCAGCATTATCCCGAAGAGCTTCTGCCATCGCGAACGGTTTAGCAACCTGGTAGTGCCATGACTCGCCAATGATCTCTCCGTGCAAAGAACGAATATCCGAGAAATTAAAAGATTTGAGTTCGACATCGCACCATGCTGAAACGGCGTCACTCTCATTCGACTCAAGCCCCCAATCAAAATACAGAATCTTTTTGCCAGGAAATAAACGCTGAACGCTTTGTACCGCATCTATGCTCTGAGGAAAATGGTTGCTACTTGCTGCCACGGCAACCACAAAGCCCTCCATGACATCTCCGGAAATCTCGCCCTGATCACCGACCAAGAACCGATACTTGTTCCAGAAATCGTCATCAATTTCAAAGTCTGTTCCCGTGAGATTCATGAAGGTGTAGCTCTTGGGCGCAGTGTCTTGAGTATACGGATCGGGTGAAAACTGTGGAGAATCGGCCAAACCATATGGAACGTCTTCCATGACCTCGATCGGGGGTTGGGTCATCCAAGTGTAATGCAGATGGGACATCCCGAACACCAACAGAACATATCCAAGGATCAGCGCAATGAGGATTCGCAAGAAGCATATTTTCACAAATCCAGGAGACATTGTTTCGTGCTCAGAATCCATACCATCCTTTCTTTTAAATGTTGCATCGTAAGACGGTATCGATTTTACTTAACCTTTGATTGTATGAGTGCTCAATTGCATACTGTAGTACGCAGGTGTTGCAAGGTTGCATTGTGTGCCATGTCATGCAGGCAATGGTGAACCTTGTTCACCCAGTCGTTCGTGCATGTTTCAAATGTCAACAACATTTTATTTTTATTTTATTTTTATTTATTTATTTATTTTTTTTTTTTTTTTTTTTTTTGAGAAATTGACATAATTTCAATTATATTTCTATGTTTCTGTGTTTACTATTAGTTTATTCTATTTTTATTTTTTGTGTGGATGAAGTTTAATGTCAATCATTGGTCGTGATGCTGTCTGGCTCATAATATATGAATTCAAACGGTTCATTAAAAATATTATCGGGCAATGCAGTCAGGGAAAGGCTGGCTGGCTTTAGGGGCTGGCCTTTCAAAAAACAAAAATCGAAATTTAGATACATAAAACAATAACACGTGGGAAAGCTATATATCATTCATCTCTTTCTCTCATGCTCTCGTGTTTGTCAGCCATGCATTCAAGCATATACATGTAGATTATAGACGAAGAAGAAAAATATCATAATGGTATCCATTCTTGTGTGAGTCAGAAATTCGACATTCAGGCAAATGGAATTTATGCAAAATAAGAAATGCATCCGTCACCAGGTGCCTGTAGAGTTCTTTAGAATGCAGATTTATGGTCTTTAATTGTGCATACGTTTTTTATTCTAAGGAAATCTGGTGTGGTCAGGTCACACTGTTTTTTTCTCTCTCTTGCTCAGGATTATACCTTCAAACGGCCGATGATCTTCAATCTGGAGGATTTGGCAGCTAATAAATATAAGTTTATTAGAAGATAAAAATGCGTAAACTTCGGATTCTAATGAAGGAGGATGACCGTTCGTCACATGACCATATTCTCTTGCAGGAGCTCCTCAAAAGCCTTTGAGAATTAACAGAAACGTAATATTTGATACAAATCTCCACTCGATCACTCACCGCAATTTTCGCCATGGCATCTTCGCTTATCTGTAGTTTATTCCGATTACTTTCCACTTCCGGTGACGGAAATCGAGGTGAAAGGGAAGTGAGGGACTTGTGTTTCCCTCCCATAGATCTCCGTGGAGGAGGAGGAGGAGGTGTGAACTCCTGAGAGCAAGTCATCGGGGACTGACGATCGAGTTTACGCTCCCCTTTGGAGATTTTGAAGTTCTCAAAAGCACTTGGTGACCAGCTGTGCCGGAGATTAGGGGGCGCGTCGGCGATTTTCAATTTTTGCCTGAAATCAATGAGTTCTGAGATGGCCATCTTTTTGACCTGCTGGGCTTTCATCAATTTGTGCATTGATTCAGAAGAACTCGTGCGTTCGAAGGAATCCTCAGAACTGCATGCGACGACACCACTGCTGTCTCGGCTAAAACGCGCGAGATTTGAGGTAGAGCGCGATTTCAGTTTATCGTCACCCAGCTGCAAGCGTTCACTTTGTTTAATCATTATGGTGTTGTTGATATCCTCCAGCTGCCGATGCAAATCACGCAGCTGCAGCTGCAGCCCTTGTTTGTCGTCGTTTGTTACATTGAACTCGTTGAGGGATTCATCTGAGCTGCCACCGTCTCCCGATAACATGGAGAGGAAACCGCGTTTCTTTGGTTTCTTCTTGTGGTTCGGTCGACCATGCAGGGCGCGCTGAATGCCATCTACCTGCAAGCAGATCGGCCACACAGTGCGCTGGTAATATGCTCCATACAATTATATGATACACGCTCAGATCAAACAAACTTACGGTACCTTAAGCTGAGTGGAGACCTTGCGTTGCCTCAATCGAACTAGATCTACGATATGTTTATCACCATGGTAACGGAGTTCTTGGTCACTTCCCGAGAGAGGGGAAACCTGGATCTCGGGAACAGACGTGGGAGATCCCTGCATGATAGGGGAAGATACCAGAATGGCGATAAAATTAATTTAATTAATTACCTGCAGCTGACGTTGCTGGCGTTCTATGCGCGACTTTTGTTGCAGAACTTCTTGCAGCAATTTCTGTTTCTTCAATTGCACAAATTCTTGTTGCCATTCGCGTTGAGACGCCACTGTTGCAGCATCCAGGCGATCTGTCAATGTCACCAACAATGAATTTTATCTCAACGGCTGTCGATGTCAACTACCGCGATCGTCATCGAACTCGGCGCTGTTGCCTCGTTCTAGATTCAATCCCTCGATGGTCACTCTTTGTGTGGCAGTCCGAAGTTGCGCCTCCCACTGTTCCAGATCGCTCTGCTGTTGCGCTTTCATATTGACAGCGTGGAAATCCTAATTAACATAATCTTAAGATCCCTGATCTCAGGTGAGAGTCACACGCACCTGGTGGTGAAGCGCCAGACTGTGACCTTGCAATCTGGAGGTCAGTGACCAACCCAGCAGGTTGAAACAGTCGAAGGCCTTTGGAGAGTCTGGATTCTCAAAGAAGAAGAGAATTCGGTCGCTCAGTATGCACCAGGAACTGGAGATCGACAACAAAGCTTTACACTCATATTTAACACTGCATGATTAAACGCTGCCCACGCTATGGCTATCGGTACAGTGGATATTCTTCAAATATTAGTATTAAACTTTGAACCCAGATGACTGTTCTTTTTCGTGCGTTTACTCACAGGAACTTTGATATTAGTAAACACAAGAGAGAAATCATATTATGTTTGTTGTGAGAAGATTAACATTCACCATAAGTGCTGTGAACAGCTAATACCTGCTATTTAAGAGTACTTGTACCTATTATCAGATATATTCCGTGCTGTTATCAGTCCCCAGTGAGTCATTGAGACATGTATGCAGCGATTGCACTATGGGAAAGTTGGATGACACATTAGAAGCGTATTATAGTACCACAGGTATTGCGTGTGTGGACTAAATTTGTATTATATATGGTATATTTAACGTGTTGTATAATAAACGACGAAGCATTTGGATTGATTGGACTTGGCGATGTGAGCATTTAACTGTTTGCCGGATAGGGTACGAAATGCAACGAACCTCACCTTAATCACTAGAACAAATCTTGAATCCCTCGCAGTCTTGCGGTTTTGTAATATACGAGCTATAATATAAGCATAATACGGTCTTAAAGAACTCTTTGTGATCCGTGATTAAAGTCGACTTTTCGTGACACAGATTCGCGCGTAATCCATTCATCGTTCACAAATACTCAAATCAATCGACCTGTGTTGCTTCATTCGCGTCAAACTCAATTCGCGAGAAAGTGGCGCGAAATGGCGAAAGAAAGAACTTGTAAATATCCGTCCACGTGTTCTGCTGTTGCCGAGCTTAGCCACGCTAGAATGCTCAACCCGATTTATTGTGATAAGCACTGACCTCTTCCAGAGGGCTTCGTCCTCAACCAGCAGCCAGCCAACCTTGCTCTTCGGGTCGATTTGCGAGGCGGCCACTTCGACTGGACACCGTGGTCGCCTCCTCCTAGGCAGGAGACGATCGTGGCATGACTGCCTCAGATGTTCTACCAGGGGTAAGGGGAGGCTCCCTGCTGACAGCGAACGGCGCCTCACATCGAGCAACTGCTGCTGCAACGAGGAATAATAATAATATTGGTCTTTGGAATTTACGATGAGAGCGGGAGGGGGTAGGGGTCATGTTGACATAAGCCAGTTGACCATGCAACGAAAGAAAGTAATACGTGGTTGAAGAGGAGTTTCCTCTACATTGAATTTGAAGAATTCATCTACTTAGATTAAGGCGAAGGAGGAATCGAGAGGAAAAATAAGCAAATATTGCGCCGCATATAATTCACCTGCGTTTATGTGGAATCGAGAAGTTTTGTTGTTGTTTTTATGGTGAATACATTTGATCAAAGGTTTGAAATGGCGAAGTGAAGTTATTATTAGCATACAAGACTATAATCCAAATTTGTGTGTGTTCATTCTGTATATAAGAACAAATTTCAATTTTCAGTTTCGAATACGATAGAAGAACAATAGCAAGTATGCAACTACTACTTACAAAAACAAACTACAAAAAAGTATATGAACGTATATAGTTATCGCTATTTATAGAATACGCATGGGTATACAACAACTTAATTGGGTGCGTTTGCAAATATATAAAATCCTGTATGAAATAATTATATTGACCAACCTTGTAACCGATATTCATCTCACAATTGTGGGAAGAAGCACTTGACGGAACAAACCAACCACTTTGTATGCTCACAACACAAGGATTTATAACGCTCAGCCGAGATGCATCGCTTTGCTATGGGAATGTGTGGCTAAATGTCCATTTATCGCTTGGTATGGAACACTAGTTTTGATGTCGCATACTTGCCAAAGGTAAACAAAACGGTGTATAGACTCAACACATGCATTGTATGTAAATACCCCTGGACGGCGGATCTAATCATAAATGCAACATTCCACTTCGATGACTAACTAATACATTTCTTTGTGGGTTTTTTTATAATCCATGTTTCAAACAGCTGGGTGCAAATGGTTCCACGAAGACGGTATAAATTTATGTTTTTCAACCGCATTACATGTTCCTGCATCGTTGCGTTTTATTTGAGGAAAAATTTTCATTCGATAATGTTCCTTTATATCGGCCTGTTAGTTTTTCTTGGGAGATGGGGGTCATTTTGCCCGTTTTACAATTCTGTTTATTGTGTGTTCATTATTTTTATGAGGCATCTCAATCCATCAGGAGACCGACTGCCTTTTGCGGAGGCGTAGTACATGTTCTCTGTCAATATAATACGATAAATTAAATAAATATTCATGGAGGTAAGTAAATAAAAGCAAACATCAAATCGATCAAAATTAAAATCCTTGAGTTTTGCGTGAATTGGGATGTTCAGGCATGAGTCGTGAAATGTGGCAGTCACAACCGAAATGAAACAAAATGAAACAAAATGAAACAAAAGAAGTCAGCTGGTCACGCCCCTCGTCTACATATTCAATGTTAAACACAGTGGTATTCCAACTGCTCGAAGATTCCGGATGATAGTCGCTTACGTGGAACTAACTCAAAATAGTGTCTCAATTGCACAAGCAGCATTGGCTCCTGTGGCGATAACCAAGTTGCTTTGCTTCTGTG